>JAQFVV010013706.1:0-82351 GCA_028023455.1 Epiperipatus broadwayi
ATATTCTGCGCCCTCTAGTAAGTTTACTCTTGGTTCACATCAAATCTAAAAAATAGTTGATGACAATCATATACATAGCCCAAGAAATTGTAAGAACAGAAAATCAGCCCAACATCAATTTATAAAACATAAATAAAGAGATTGATTATTGGAACATTGTTACAACAATGTATTTATTACACAAAATGGTGATTGTATTAATATCCATAATGATATAAGTGTGCATTTCTCATTTTGATTCCACACATCATTAATTCAAGAAATCAGAATTTACCAGAATACTAGACAATATATGAAGAAAAAAAATGAAAATATATAATCCTTTAAGAAGGAATGAATATCTAGTTTTGTAAAATGATATCATAAAGAGTTAATAGTGACATAAGAAAATATAATTGTAAATTAATAAGAAAAGCTATCGAAAATAAGAAATACGTTAAAAATGTAACAAAATTATGGAATTGGTAGAAATCTTATTTCTGTAATAAGAAGAAACATGGAACTATTACAAAAAACACAGCTGACAACATGAAAAGTGTGGAAGAGTATTGTAGAGAATTATATAACAATAAAGAATGAAAAAATAAAGTATCCTCTACAAGTAGATCTGAATTGCCCAATATTTTAGATGAAAAAGTGAGACATACAATTAAATCTATAAACAAGGGAATAGCTCTTGGTAACCATGGAATTATAATTGACATCTTATAAGAAACAAATAAAAGAATAGCAAAATTGTTGCTAAAGTTTTATATCAATATCATAATGATAAAGATGAACCAGATGATTGGAATAATGCAGTAGTAATTTTGATCTTTGAAAAGGCGATAAAAAAGATAGTAAACATTAGAGGTTTACCGGTCTTTTATCAAATCAATATAAAATTTTCCCCTAGATAACTACAACTCATCTACAGTGAATTTTAGAATTGAATTAACAAAAGAAAAAGCAGGATTTAAAAGGGTTTTATCACAGTAGATCACATCCAAGTATTGAAAGAAGGGTATTTGAGTACTAACAAAACAATGGTTGTGAGTTGCTACCCATTCTAGATTTGTGGATTATGAAAAGTCATTTGGTTCTACAAGCATTTTTTCAGTAATTAAAGAATTTGAAAGAATATTTCTCAAAATGCAACAACTATGAGAAATTTACAATTATACTAAGAAGACTAACATTGAGAAGGATGCTTGAAAAGCTCCCTTCCTGACCTCAAAACATTTTATCAGCAGGTTTGCTTTTGCAAATAATACTATAAAGTTTTTTTAATGTTGTAAGTTATCAGATGAAAATAAAATATTGGACTAAAGATAAATGCTAAGACTATCGTAATGTTCAATAAACTTTCACAAAAGAAGAAAATAATGATTGATAATCTTGAATTAGAAGTTAAAAAATACAAATATCTTGTTAAATTATTAATACAGATTAATAAATAATGGATGAAATTAATCATAGAATTAAACTTGGATTGAGGGTATTTAGAGAAATATTTAAAAGAAATATGCAAGTTTGAAAAGTTTTTAAAAATGTGCGTTTTACCAGTTTTCACTTATGGATTTGAGAATTTAACACCTAATAGAAGAGCAATACACTGCCATAACTTCAGACTACTCAAATAAGCATGGAAAGATATATGTTAAGAAAATACAAGAAGAGATCAAAAGGAAATATATAGACGACAGAACAAATATTATGGACACCACTGTAAGAATTAAGATTCTGAAATGAAGCTGGGCTGAAACCGTATCCCAAGAATTTAAACTAAACCTAGAAAGAGACTTGTGAGATAGATCGATAAAATAAGCAAGTTTTCTAGTGTAATGTGAAGAATAAAAGCTATAAATCTGAGAAACTGGTTTAAACTTGGAGACAATACTGGGGCTTTCAACAATGGTTGAAAATAATATTTACATTTTTTGGGATTATTAAAGATTTAAATATACTATCTGTATGCTTAAAGTAATACATATAAAACTTAGTAAAGACAATTACTCCTTGAATATCATGTGATTACCCGCCTCAGTCTATATTATACATTCGGTTAAATATTATACGCATATGCATAGGTCACCCACTCCCGGGTGCATGTGGATGGCACAATTCACGTATCTAATTAATCAATATTCAAACGCCCGCGGCAGTCGAAGGATATCATTTGGCTAAAGAACATTTTAGTCAACTTAAACAGTGTTAATTCATTATTAACTATTAATCCTTATGTCAGTGTTTTGTATTTAAAATAATGGAATTATTTTTATATAAAACCGAATCTTGTGTAGTTTTTTTCTTCGGAGGACTATTTTAGACTGTCTTTCTTATAACTTTATAATCTGTCACACGCCATAGCTTGTTATTCAACAGTAGTAAAATTACACGCACAAATATTTCAATTTTTACTTTTTTTAAAAAACTGTCTTCATTTTCTATTTTATTTTTTGTCCAAACTTATTCCCTGTCAAATGTTGTCATAGATATTATTACATGATTGCTAAGTTAGTACGACAGCTCAACATTTCAATGAAAACTAGTTGGATATTAATAAATTGCATATAATTAGCATCATATAACTCTAAAATATATTTTAAAAACTACAGCCGGCTAGTCATCTGTTATTATTACGAAGATATAATTTAATAGTAAAATTTAAATGTTTATTCACATAAAGAAATATAAGTAATTCAATTATTCATTCTCCAATGCTGTATTAATGTACATATTTATATATTAAACATAAACATTGTAAATGTTATATGCGTAAAATATAAAGTTTTAAAAAAAATCTTACTCCCAAGCGTTCTTTCTTCCGCAAAAAAATGGCAGTTCCCCTAAATTATCTACAAATACTTTCATACCCCGCCACCTATTGGTATTTTCAAATTTTGAAGAAAAAAAAGGAAATAATGTGATTATTTTACTTTACGATATATGATGAAACAAAATAGCAGAGTGGCTCGTACTATGAGAGGAAATTTCATAGATAGAAGAAAGCAAAAAATATTAATCTTAATTGTCCAATAAATGAACGGATTGATCTTACTTTAGACTGTTTGAATATTACTTAAAATTTTCAGTAACTATCAATTTCTTAATATATTAATGTGATCTACAGATATAACAATTTTTTTTTTAATTTTAAGCTATTTAAAAAGCGACATATTCTAAATAAATGAAGTGATTAAAAGTTCATGTTCTTTTTTATTTTTATTTTGTGTGACTAGGTTTTATTTTTATCTGTCTTTTTATATTTTTTTCGCAACCCCCCCTCCCCCCCACACACACCCTTAACCGCATTTTTTAAATATATTACATTGATGTTTAAAACTTTCGATTAATTTTGTTTCTCAAATAAACATGTTATTTCTGCTGTGTCCGCATGTATGACTGGGTGGCCAGCAAATGAACATATACATAAAAAAACACAATATTTTAAGTAATCAGAATAGCGAATAGTCTCTGCAACAACACTAATTCAACAGTTCACTATTACTCACTTCCCACGATGTACTTCCAGGCTAACTGCTATAAAAATGGTTCAAAATGGACTCGGTTTACGCAAACTTTGGCCCCAGTCCAGTTTAGCTGCACACGAGCACTCTGACCGACTTTAAGCTCCTTTCAGCTTCCATCTCTAGAACAGGCCACCTGTAACTCCACTTGAAAACCGCTGGAAACTCTTTTTAGCTGCTATCCGGACGGTTTCCTCAGCAACGGTCTTCCAATCTCGGTGGGCCTATTCAACAATTGCCCGTGAACACATTTCCACTGAGCGCTGCATATTAACCGAAGTACTGACACAAACATCTCTCTGCCAAAATAACTGGGAATGAACCCAGCAACTTGTTGTTTACTTTTTTTATAGTTTCTGATTACTCGCACAATTAATCACTATCTCCAAACGGTAAGGTATTTATGTCTATAACTAATTAATTGGTACTTTCGGAATTTCCTTTCCATATCAAGTAATTTAGTCTCTTCCATTCATTAATTAATCTTATCGAGAAATATTTGTGATGAGCAAATATTTCTTGGAATTTATCGATCGCAATTAACGTAAATTCTTTAATCAAAAATGCAAGTCGTATATAACGTGAAATTATTTAATTAAATTTACGGCTTATCAGTTCGCGATCTAAATATATTTCTCTAATATTTTCTACTTTTTCTGGAGTGCACAAACTTATATAAAACTTTTACAAAATACAACAATTTCCTAACTTTATTACTTTTCTTTAAAATCCTGTAGAATTTTGATTTCCTTCCCCCTATCGAATCATGTATTAACGTCTTATCGTAGAAAGCTATTTAATATCTAATATACGGGTTATATATATATATCTGTACAAACAATGTAATATATAGGGTATTTTGAGCTCAGAGACTTTCACATGACCTTCAACTCTCCACATTATCTCATACTACTGATACACTTGACCACATATATGTCTAAAAGATAAATAATCATCAATATATGTATTTCGTGCTAATCAGCACTCGTCAGTTAGTCCAGATAATCATCTCTACACTTATATACAATAAGTGCTCAGATTGGCTATCTTAATATAATCTGAGCACTTATTGTATATATGTATAGAGATGATAGTCTGGACCAACTGACGAGTGCTGGTTTAGCACGAAATATGGATATTGGTGAGCACTTATTGTATATAAGTGTAGAGATGATAATCTGGACTAACTGACGAGTGCTGATTAGCACGAAATACATATATTGGTGATTATTTATCTTTTAGACATATATGTGGTCAAATGTATCAGTGGTGTGAGATAGTGTAGAGAATTGAGGGTCGTGTAAAAGTCTGAATTCAAAATATCCTAAAACTTATTATTATCTTCTCTGGGGAGTTATTTTCATGTGGTACTGGCCAAACATTTCTAATACTATTTTGACTATGTAAACTTTTCTTAATTCCTTTTTAAAAAAATAATTTTATTATACACAAATTAATACTTAATAAATGAAAGCAATATATTTCAAAATCCTGATCCATAAGTAACCAGAGAATAAAAATTTATTATAAATTATTGAAAAAAAGAACAAGAATCAATCATGTAAAAACAAAAATTGTGTTAAACCAACTTTATCAAGAAAAGTTGTAGTTTCGAAAATACCATAAGGATATTTGCCATAACTCTATATCAAAGATTCATCCACCAACATATTTTTTGAAATGTCTGCATGTATAAAACTGTAAATATAAATAGATTATTTAATTTTGTAAATATGCACGGATTTCTTCACTTTAATAACATTTCCTTTATTTGAGAAATTTAATCTAGAAATTCGTTGGACAGATGATCCCAAAATTAGATTAAATTATAATAGAATTTGTTTCCCCTGGTATATGAAAAAGAAGGAAGCAGCTAAAACCGTTAGAATGGATTAAAGCTAGTATTGATTTGAAGTGATAACAGATCAGCAGTAAAGAATGGTCAATGATAGACTAATAAAGTGTAAGAGATGGCTTACAACCAACCTTCACACCTGTCCCAGTTTCTTTCAGAATGGTTGAATCCAGACCAAGGGATAGGTAAATAATTTATCCTACATACCTGCTTATACACATGTAGTATATACATATATAAACATACATATAAACTAATATGTTTGAGAAATTAATTTTTATTTTTTTATCTATATTTAATATCATTAACTAAAATAATAATTAATTGACTTATGGAATAGACATGAGGAAAGGTCAAAATTATACGAGGTCAAAATTGTTGCTAAGTGATCGAATTAGGAATAATGAAGATTAAATAAGAATAATAATGTTTTATAATTTGTTTTTTTATTAAGTTATAACAATAGGTTTTAGCTAGCGTGAGGAGAACAATACAGCATTTTCTTCACTTGGGAACTAACAATTGAACTGACAGCACATAAGTAAAGTTTTTATTTATTTATTTTTTAAAAAAAGAAAAAACTGTTCAGCATCTAAAAACAGTAAAATTTTAATATCTATAGTTTCAAGATAATATAAAATCTTTATTTTGGATAGAAGAAAACTGGAAAGTTAAACTTCAATTTATAATTACCAGGAATGAACTAATGACTTAATTTATTCTGCAAACTGGAATTCATTATTATGGAAATGATGAAAAGGAATGTGAAACTACTAAAAATTAACTGTTTCTTTAAGCTAGTTCAATATAGATACTATTGAAGCCACATTATAAATAAGTTTATAATAAAGGAATCATTACAATGTATGTGGGGTAAAGAAACCAGTGCTGTAGAATGTTACAAAGCTAGTTTCAATGTCATTATGAAATTATAAATTTTTCTATCAAAATGTCTATTTACGAAACACTAGTGTACATCAATCTTCTGTGAATTTATATACATTCAGGAGATATTTGGTATGTATTTGTTTTAATCAAGTAGCATGAAATATGTGAATATTAATAGAGTTGGTGAACAGGAACGTTATACAAGGAGACTGACATTTAAATTTATAAACTCTTAACTGTGAACAAAATGCTTGTTTTCCTCAGGATAATTTTTTTTTTGATTCACATGATTATTATTATTATTTTTTTGCTTTTGACATTTCTATTTGAAAGTTTATGTAGTGTAATTTTTTTTTAATTGTGTATTCAAGATTCATTTTCAAATTCGATCACATGCAATTTAAAAGTGGAAGTAGTGGATGGATAAATATCACATGTTAATGTATTTTAAAAAAAAGGGATCATAGTCAATTAATATGTACAGTTTTTTTTAATAAAAGTAAATTTACAGATTCCTCTGGCAATTCAACATTGATCCATCAAAGTGACCTCAAGTAAGGTTTATATATATATATATACGGGTATATATATATATATATATATATTTAACATTGAGGGCAAACTTTAGAACAAACAAAACTATATTATTTACTAATAAGTTTTAATAATATTTACTTGTAATTTTGTTTTATTTCTGAGTGCACAATTAACCCACTGAAGTAAATGGTCTTTTTCATATCTATCATTAATTTTCACTATGACTTGCACACATATATAAATGAGAGTAGGGCTATATATTGTACCCTTACTTCTTGATATATAAAATAGTTTAAAATACAACTAGCTCAGTTACATTATTATGTTTCATTAAAATTTGCATATCTATCTTTAATATACCTTTATATTATCATATCTTAATTAAATTTATTATCAATCTTTAAAATCAATATAATTTCAGATTATACCAATTAAATAAGTATTTATAAAATTATGAGACTGTGAAGTAAAGTTACAAAGTAATAAGCAGATTTACACTGAGTCAATATCTCCCAAGATACTGTCTCAGTGGCATAAGAATACTACCACTACCTTATCACCTTACCACTACATCTATAGCATTCTTATGGCTTTTAAAATGGAATAAATTATCTTCAATAATACTAAAATAATTCCTAACTTTTAACTTAAAATATAATTAAATAATCTCAGGTTCTTCTAAGCTGTTTTAAAATAATAATAATTCATGTAAATAAGTATGATGTGGGATTTTATATCAAACTTAAATACACCTAACTCATTTTAATAATAATAATAAATAATACTAATCTTAAAGTGTAATTTAATCTCATCTATTTTTATTATATAATCAATCATTAAATAAATAAACAATCCTATGTATATCTTTTATTTCATATGGTATCTTCATTTTTAAAATAGATCAAAATCTTATACTTAATAATCTGTGGCAATAAACAATACTGTATTCTTATAATGTGTATTATAATCATCTTATGACCATTGTAATATTTATATTCATGTTAATCAATTCTTATAAAATAATGTTAAGTAAATATGGTATTCAATTCTAAGTAATAATAATAAATTCAATTTTATGCAAATATTATGTTTATCTCAAATTATCTGATGTCAAAATGCTGTGGTGAAAAATAATGAAACTCGACACACTTTTAAAAACAAATTAACAAATTTATTTACAATAACTTCAAATAAAATTTATTTACACTATTTACAGTTTATAACTTATGACAACAAATAAAATAAAAATAGGAATACAAATATAAGAGGCTTACACTGTTATTAACTTATGTACTTAATAAGCAATTACACATTCCTTCAAATGCTATATTAATATGATTATAGTGTGTTTTTCTTAAACTTAGATTTTTAAATAAATAGTTGTACTTTAATTACTACAAATAACAATATATCAAGACTATTTATGTAGCATGTGTACATAATGTAGCTCTACTAATTAAATAACTACATTAATTAAATATCATTTATAATGTATTATCATGTATTCACTTTATTACTAGCATTGCTTAATATCTGTATATAAAATCAATATCTCTTTATAATGTAAAACGAATGATTGGCTATAATTATATTCCACCTAATGTAATTCCTGTTATATATTTTATAAAATATGCATTCTATATCTGTATTATTCAAACATTAATATTTAAATCATTTATCAATTTTAAATTCATAAAACATTACACTAGATAAATTTTATGATTCCTTTCTGTGTAAAATCATTATTTTACCCTATGTGCTTTACTAACCTTTCTAATAAATTTCTATCTATAAAACATATTCTAAACTTATTTAAAACATTTTCCGGAAAACAAATATCAACTTCAAATAAAATATTCATTATCCAAATTACTCATACTATATTGTCTATACTTAGTAAACTTTTCAATCTAAATATAGGCTTCTACTCATAACGTAACTTAACTTATTCAATAAACAAAATACACAAAAATATAGACTTTTAAAATCCTTTTCTAAATTGCAAAAATAAAATAATTACTTAGATAAATAATAAACATCATTTTAATACTAAGCATAAATAAAAATATCAAAATTATTTACGAAAGAATCATATAATTATTTCTAAGCTCTTACGTAATGTTGTATCATGTTTATATTATAAATTAAAAAATTATGCATATTTTAATAAAGTTCGTTGCCAATATAATGTATGTGTTTTCATAATATATTTATCCATTCATTCTACAACAACATAATATTCAGTTGATCTAAAGAAAAACATATTAAATTCATTAAAAATCATTATACAATATTTTTTACCATAATAATAATATTGTCCATTCTGCTATCCAGTATTCTTCGGAATTTGCAGCTTCATAAAATAAAAATCATTCACATTTTCACTCATAAACATTCATTAGAATATTCCGTGTTATATTAATTATAAAAAATAAATTTATGTAATTAATTATTATATTATTTTTAAGTTACTATTTAATAAATGTACCTAACCTACTTTTTAAGAGTTTAATAATATTTAAATTTTATGTTAAATAAATAAAATAAAATCATATTACATAGTCCAGCGTCGATTTTTGTCCTACCATAAAAGTTCTAACAAATATCCTCCGTATAAAGTCAATAGAACACTATTTCCTGTTCCGTTGAATCACGTGTTTCTTGAAAGTTTATAATAAAAAATGATAACGTTCTTTTTTTTTTAAAAAAAAATAAGTTCCAATAAGAAAACAAATAAAATTAAAATAAAATAGTTTATAAATTCTCTGGATCCAGTTCTTCATAGAATATTATTCAAAAAGTTACTATTTCAAAACTAAGTTATAATTTATAAAATTATCCTTCAATTATTTTAAATTAACTTAGTTTGGCTTGGCTTAGTTTAACTTGATTTGGATATCCATGTATTACTTGCGCATTTGTAAATACCATATTCCGGTAAGAATTAATTTTTCCATCTATAACGTCCAGCGTTTAGATAACTTTAATAAAATAATTTTATTATATTACGATTTTTAAAATACTTATACTTATAATATATTTGCCTTTTCAAATTAACAATCTCTAGTCTTTTAAGCATAAAGACTTAACAAGGCAAGTATTTATTTAAAATTATTACCGCTTCTTATATCTTTCCTTAAGATACATATTTTACTTCTATAATTTGTCACAATACTTTCTTTTACAGAAATATTTATATTTCTTTAAAATATCTATTAGTAATAGACAATAGTAATTTAACTTTTGAAAACTATTTATAGTCCAAAATACTACTTTTCTCCATCTTGTAGTTTTATGTACCAATCCAGCGTCTGTTACTTCTATAACATAAAGTTTCTGATATATTTCTCCGATGTATGAGGTTTCCATGATTATTTGTACGTAAATTGAGTTTCGATATTGAGAAGATGATAAGGAATTATTAAGTTTCTACTGCATATTCATTACTTTAAAATATTATAAATTATTCAATAACACTCTTATGATTTTACAACTGATTTTAAGAGCGTTTATAAATTTACTTAGCTATTTTTTAATAGCACAAACGACTTAGAAGTTTTATTGTAGAGAGCCCCCCTCAACAATTGAATCCAGCTTTTATAGTGGAAGAGGCTCCACATCTGATTGGTTCGTTTAAACAATCAAACTTTCTAGCTTATCTACATATTTATTAACACACTATTAAAAATAAATAATGACTTATTTAATATTTAATATTTTATCAAATTCTTTCAAAACAATATTTATCGTTTATTTAAATCTATTAAACATTCTTTTAAATCTTAACTTTTATAAGATCATTTTAAAATAAACTAAATCTTTTTTATACGTAATATTCTTAAGACAATATTTTTTTAAAATCAAATTTAATATTTTACATTAATATCTTTATTTTTTTATCTCGTGATAACTCACGTATTATTTATAAATTTTACAACATGATTTTTTTTTTAAAATAATTATGCAACTTTATTAGACAACTTCCACGCATGTGTGTATAACATCTGTTCTTTATAACACAAGAACGCTTGCTGTCGTCTAAAAATAAACTTAACAATTGCTTTTTAAAATAAATATTTATTTTTAAAAATAAATAAGATATTATATCAGATTTTAAAATAATTATTTGATATGATTAAAATCAAATATTAATCTCAATTTAAGTACTTATAATTTAAAATATTTATATACTCTTTTAACATATATTTTGAACTTAATAAATATCTTTATCTAATTTTAGCTTGTCTTTTAAATATTTTAGCTTCAAACATTTGTTATTAAACATATTAATGCAGTATTACATCATAATCATCATCATTTTAATATCCTCCCAAGATCAACACAATTCACATATCAAACACTCATAGATTGCTTTAATTAAACTTATAGTAACATTACCACAAGCAAAGTCAACATCACACATTTAAAATACTTCTTAAATTTAAAATTTTCCACTAGATTAGCACAAAACTTAAATGGTGACCCATATAAAAGGGCACAATATATATACACATATATATATATTAATAAAAAATAGTTATAAATATATTTACCCTAACTTAAAAATATCATTGTAATAATTACATTAATGGGGTAGTTTTAGAATTAATGAACTCTCATTTTGTTTTTTGTTTTATGTTTATATTTAATGAATTATATAATTTTGTATATAATATACTTTAAATTATTTTGTTTCTGTGGTGTGAAGCCATCAAAATGATAAGAAACCATTCTTGATAACCAAATATTGATTTATTTTATTTGTTTGTTTGTAAATGATTATTATATATGTTGTTAATAAACGTATTAAGTTGTTTAAACCAATCTGATCTGTTTGATCATCAACATCATCATTGTGCATTTATACCATTAGATGTTTGATCATCACCACCATTATTGTGCTTTTAGATCATTAAAAGTTTCATCATCACATTATGCATTTATATCATTAGATGTTTGGTGATCATCATCATCATTGTGTTGCTTTTATAAATAATTGATCATCAATAGTATTTTCCTATATCTATGCTTATATATAGGCATATTTGGTTAATAATTGAGTAAGTCCATCCCTGAAGAGAACTGACTGCAAGAACTCCCTGAGTTTGAATTCTGTGGTGTAATAGGGCCTAAAAAGGGAGATGTAATGAATATTCATTAGTCTAGGTCATATTGAAATATTGTAAGTAAATTATGAGTTAGCATACTAAAAGTAGATGTGATTTAGAACTAGGCATTTCATTGTGACATCTTTAGCACCCCATTCGAAGGCCTAGGTCTGACAGTAGTGAGATGCACACTCCCTTTGTTATACGCCATTCCTGATTCAGTAACATCTGAAGCACATACTTTTAGTTTAGCATTAATATATCATTTATTACTTATAATACACAATTAGCAATCCGTTAGTTTTACATTTACAATTATTACTAGTTATACGTATTTTGTGTATACAAACATATACACACACATTTAGCAGAAGTATATTGCTTTCATTTGTTATGTATTAATTTGTTGTGTATAGTAAAACCAATTTTTATAAAAATTAAGATGAATTTATATAATCAAAATTATATTAGAATTGTATGGCCAGTAACAATTAATACATGAAAAAAAACCCAGAGCAGATAAAAAGATAGTTTTTGATGGGAAAGAAGTAAAATAAAGAACATGTAAATACATTAGATGTGATATGTTGGACTATTTCCATCATCTGTGAGTGAATGTCGAAGAAAAAAAAAATTAAGGACTCGAGAAGATTTGAACCAACCATCATGTATAAATATATCAAATGTCTACTATATGTTGCCTTTGACAGAATAGCTCAGTTGGTTAGAGCATTTGCTTTAAATTTGATATTCAAGAATCTAAAGATGGAGTTCAACCTCCATGTGAATATTGTGATGGTGCATAACAACACCTGAAGAAGAGTGGAAAATAATAATAATACTCAAAACATTGTGTAATTACTAACCTGTGTTGTCTATTTGTGTGTTATTACTAACAAGTTGTTTGTATTTGGAAAGTTTAAATAAAGTTAAAATTTTCTATATTCACTCCTAGATGGTGGAAATAGTCCAACATATCACATCTAAAATAATATATATATATATCATCATCACAAACCTTCAGACAAATATGTAAATACATGATTCTTAAATGTCAACGAAATTGTGTCTATTATGGCTGGTGAGAGGAAAATATGCACAATGAAATTAAAATTAAAATGTATTTTAAAGACAAGTAATATATATGAAATAACTGATGTTTATTTGAGAAGTTAAATTAATCAACATTTTTAAAAAACAATTTAATAATATATATTAAAGCTGTATAAGGGGTTAGATGCAAATAAAAATATGAAAAGATAGATGAACACACAATCTAAAGTCAGAGAAAAGAAAACAAGGAGAACTTTTAATAATTACTTCATTCTTTTAAATTACTTCATTTTTTTAGAATGTTTGGCACTTTAAATAGCTTATCCGTAGATCACATTAATATATTAAGAAAATTATGGTCAATTGTTGAAAATGTTAAATAAAATTCACATCCTCTAAACCAAGGTATAGTTTACTCGACAATTATGATTAATATTTTTTGCTTTCTTTAGCCATCACACACCATAAAATAAAATAATTACATTTCAATAAAAATGTTATTATCCAGTAGGTGGCAGTGCAGAACGCATTTGGAGACGATTTACAAGTACTGTACCGACATTTTTCATGTGGGAAAAAAAATACCTTTTTAAGTAAGATTCTTTTAAGTTTTGTATTTATGCTCAATAATTAAATATACACGGAAATGAGTGAATAATTGAATTAATTGTTTTTCTTTATCTGAATAAACATTTAAATTTTACTATTAAACTGATGCAATCTTTTGAAATACATTTTAGATCTCGACTTATTAATATCCTAATAGTTATAATTAAAAATATCAAGCTTTCATCTATGGCAGCATTTTCAACTTTTGAAAGGAAATTAGTTTGGGTAAAAAAAATTATATAGAAAATGATAGTTTAACTGAAAATAGAAATTGATTAAAAATTGCAGCGTATCGCGGAATCCTAAATTGATAGTGTCATTTCAAGTGAAATTTTTGTCGTAAACTAGATTGGGAATATCATTCATGGGCCATTTAAAATTCCCGATTTAAAAATTGACCTATATTTGATCAAAAAATTAATTTACCGTTAATGATACGAGTTTGTAACCTTTTAAATTGGCCGGCCATTTAAACTTTACCTTTTTAAACGAAGACAGTAATTTTTTTTACGAATTAAAATTATAGTGACATCATGACATTTATCTTCGGAGCATATTTGCATTCTCAAATTTATTTTTCTCACCTGGATAGGTTATTTCTACAAAAACTAAATGCACTTTTTTTTTAATGAATTCCCCTTAAGACAGTGGTTTCCAATTTTTAGATTTTTTTTTAAAAAAAAAACTTGCTTTCATAGAATTCTCTCATTTTCGTGTATTTTTTTTTTAAATGGCATTTCTTTGATGAACCTTTATCTCAAGTTTTCTATTTTAATATTTCTTTCTCCCCCAATTTTGTTGTAATCAAAATGTTTTGTTAAATAGTGCCTTTTAATAATGTGTTCTTTATTAACAAAAATACTTCCCAGACATCAGGCATAAAATTTTTTCTATGTAAAAAATATGCATTTCTGTTCCAATTTCTCTTATTCAGTGGAACCATCCAAACAATAAAAATTGATATGCAAAATAGTAATAAAATGAGTAAATTTCGGTTTTATTTTTGCTCGTTATATATTCGTCTTTAGTGTCTGCAAAAATTACTATGAAAACAAACAAAATACTCTCAGCATCATAGATTGAATGCATAGATCGACAACACAATATAGATAATTTGTTAGAATATTGCATCCTTGATAGAATGCAGTAGAATTACTATGATGGTTGGAGAGAGAAAGAGAACTTGACAAAATAAATATTTTTATTTTACTTAATAATTAATTCAATATTTGCATATGCTAAAATAAAAATCTTATACAAGTCCATATATATATTTTTGAAAATGTCCAGAGACTGGAGTGAATGCTTTTGAAGATCAAAGTTGGCCTATATACCAGAGAGTCCCTACCTCTGCTTTACATAATTCATATTATTTACAATATTTTAAGAAAGACAATTTAAAATTGCCTCTGGAAAATGTTTTCTTATATGGATTCAGGTTTATCTAAAAATAATCTCATTATTTTAAATACAAAATATTGATATAAGGACAATGACTAATATTGATTTAAAACTGCAAATAAAGAGTATTTTTTGCTGCCCTTTGACTACCGAAATTGGTGTTTAGTAATCTTTTCAACTACCATGCTTGCATTTGGATGTTAATTAATACATTCATGATTTGTGCCATCCACATGTACCCACAAGTAGGTAGGTGACTGTCTATGCACATGTATAATAATATCTAAGATGGAGTTAATCAGGAAATGATATATAATATTTAATTATAATTGTGTTTACTAAATTTTATATATCGAATGTCAATTTAAGCATAGAATTCATTTGTTACTGCTTCAGTTACTTAATCCAAAACTGATATATAATTTTCAGCCTTTATCAATCCTTTGCAAAATGAAGATCACTCCAAGTTTAGTCAGTTTCCCCAATATCTAGCCCTTTTCACATCACACAAGGAAATTTTTTATTTTATCCATCCGTTTCACATATTCTAAATTATTTCCTGTCTTGGGATCCCATTTAAGATTTCAACTATGCATCTATTATCAATTCTTCTAGCAGTGTGCCCAATCTGTTTCAGAGTCTTAATTCTTTCAATAATATCAGCAATACCTATTTGTTTTTTCACCCATCTATTTTTGTTTTCAGTCCCTTTTTGTTATTCTTAGCATAAATCGTTCTGTACTTCATTGAGTTATATGTAGTTTGTATATTACTAGTCTGTTAAGTGTTAAAATAAGAACTGGTAAAACACAATTCTTAAAACTTTTTTTTCTTCAAACACACTGGTATATTTCCTTTTAGTATTATTTCTCCTACAAGCTCTCCATCCAATTTTAATTCCAGTATTTATCCTTCTATGTTAATATTTTGGGAAAATTATTTAATTACTAACATCTTCTAAATCATAATTATCAATTTTTTTTTTCCAGAAAATCCATTGAACATTACTTTAGGTTTTTATTTTTAGTCCAACTTATTTATTTTCTTCTGATAACTCTTGCACCTTTTCCTGTAACTCTGAAGCATTATTTGCAAAAATAAATTTTTTACATCATCTGTAATATTGTAATGATTTAAATAATCTCCATTTATTTTTAATCTTTTAGCTTCCCATTTTAAAGAACAACGTATTTTTTAAAACTGCTGTAAAAAGTTTTGCAGATATGAAGTCCACCTGTTGCACACCTTTCTCAATGTTAGTTTTAATTTAAATGTAAATTTATCATATCTATTGCATTTTGATAAATAATCTTTCAATTTTTTAAATCACTGAAAAAAAACGTATAGAATTCAATGACTGTTTATAATTCGTAAATGCCATAATTGTAGCTAATATTGAATGCTTTTTATATAATTCTCTTAATATTTGGATATGTTCTAATATGATAAACCATTTAAAGCCTGCTTGTCTTTTCATTTGGTTCAAATCCAAAATATGATGTAGACGAGTTGTAATTATCTTAGTAAAAGTTTTATGTAGAACTGATAAAAGACTGATAGTTCTGCAATTTCTAATATTATTTCTATCACTTTATTTAAATATCAAAGTTACTAATACATTCTTCCAATCATCTGATACATATTTTATCAACAGTTTTCCTATTTTTCTGCTATTTTTCAATTATGAATTTTAATTCCATGATTATCAGGAGTTATTCAATTTTTCATACATTCAATTGCTTGTCTCTCTTCTTCACCTAAAATCATGGGCAATTCTGATGGAGGAATTGTAACTGTTACTTCGTTATTTTGTTCTTTATTGCTATATAAATGTTCTAAAATTGAAAAAGAATTAATGTCTTTATGCTGGTTTTCCATAAAATAATAATCAGAAACTAATAAATTCTTACAACAGCTATATTAATAAAACAATATTGTTTTATTAATATAATTTTTTGGCACACAAAGTTTCCAAAGC
This sequence comes from Epiperipatus broadwayi, assembly GCA_028023455.1. Lineage (NCBI taxonomy): Eukaryota > Metazoa > Onychophora > Udeonychophora > Euonychophora > Peripatidae > Epiperipatus > Epiperipatus broadwayi. The sequence continues at coordinate 16,939 of JAQFVV010013706.1, forward strand.
AAGTTCATATTACACAGCTATATAAATATTACATTTTTTTATATACATAAAAAGCCTTTTTCAGTACCTAATTTGGTGCCCTTTTCATATGTTAATAATCTATTAGGTTTTTTTGTTAACATAATAGATTATTAACATTTGAAAAGGGCATCAAATCAGATGTTGAAAAAGCTTTTTATGTATATAAAAAATTTGATATTTATATAGCTGTTGTAAGAATTTATTATTTTCTGATCATTATTATAAATGTCGTAGAACTCTTTCATATATTTTATGATGTCATTTCTTTTGTAATAATTCCATGATTCTTCTTATTGCGGTAATAAGTTTTCTACCAATTCCAGAATGTTGTTTTAAACTTTTGATACTTTTATTCTTTTCAATAGCTTTTTTTTATTAATTCAGAATTATTTTTTTATATCATTAACTCTTTTTGGTATTATTTCATAAAACTCTAAATATTCATTCCTTTTTAAAGGATTATTTTTATATATTTTCTTATTTGTTCTTTTCTTCATACATCGTCTTCTCTGAGTAAAAAAATTGCTGGTAAATTTCTCATTTCTTATAGCAGCTGTTGTGGTTCTTAAATAAAATAATATTTAAATAGACAATTTCTTTCATCAGTTTAAATTTGAAATAAGTTGAAGTGATGATACAGCAATTTGACTAGCATTATTTCCATTGAGCAAATAACTTTTTTATCTGGCTATAAAAGAAATGATTGTCATGAAATTAAGCATCTTCTTGTGCAAATACCATTCCATTATTTTACGTTATTCAATACATCAGGGTTCACACTATACTGCACAAACACTTTAATTCACTGAAACTGAACTACTTGAGATATATGTAAATTTAACATCTCATATTTCATGTATTGTGTACATGAATGATGTTTTAGCTTTTAATTTTTCCATTAAACAATTTCCACAGTTACTAGTTCATTTTATCAATAAATATAATCTTCAATATAGATTGTGTTTGGAAAATATCCTCTGGGCATTGCCTGAATATTTTAAAGAAACATATGCAAAGATATTCAATATCCTTATACTAATGAGATAATTCTATGTGCAGAGTAATGTCAAAAGCATTCACTAATTATTGCATTTCCCTTTTTTAGGCAGATACTTTGAGAGGAAGAAAATCTGTCGCTAATAAAATAGTCAAATGCTTTACAATATAAAAATAATTTAAAATTCAAGTCAATCATTTTTGTGTCAAATTCCTTTTCATAACTGGAACTTGGTTTTTAAAATTAATATTTGGCAGGATATTGAAAATCATTAGTAGGTCATTTTTCATTGATCCAAATTTAAATTTTGATCCCGCAAAAATGAATGCAATTATTGGGTATTACTATCACTCTCAAGACCAACACCATACAATGGTATATATACATTCAGGACACTTGACACTAAATAGTTTGGTTTTCTGTTAAAACTGAACTTAAAAGAATCTTTACTAATGTTCTCTTTTAGATGCAGAAGACAGTGTAAAAATGTTAATGATCTCTCTCTTTTCTTATAAAAAAGCATTAACCCAATTTCATATTTTTATTACACATCCTGCCTTTGATTGCATTTAGAAAAATGATTCCTGTATTATTTAAAGACCAAACATTTATATAAATTATTTCCTAGGGATTTTTTCCAAGAGTATTGTCTCAATTATTAGGATATCAGTATACATGCTTAATACTGCATTAGTTGCATTTAAAAATAATCAAAGGAGTCATCCAAATAGAATTGCAAATAATTGGGTATTAGTCAAAAATATGAAAATTTGTGAAAACCAATATTTGGTTAAACATGACATTCCAGTTTTGAACATGATATATTACTCTTCATGGACTTATCAAGAAAGAACATTTTGGTAATCAATTGAATTGCATTGATAGTTGAATAGATATAAATATGATCTTGTGAGTTACATGCATAAACACTTTCTTTATTTCATTGTCATGTTTACAGTAAATATTATATTTCAATTTATGGACAAATCAAGAATTCCAATGCAAAGTTTAATACTGTCTTTTTTATAACTAATTTATTTGTAGTTTTTGTAGAAATCACCCCAGTAAGAAATTGTTGTGTTACCAATTATTAATAAGAGACATTTGTGCTGGATTGTTTTATCAATACATGGAGGGATACTCCTTTGTATATTTATTCCACTTAGTATTATGCAGTTGGAATTTGTAATTATAAATATTTATATTCGTAACTATGCAAAATATGCCATAACATATCCAGAATATTTTTAAAATATGAACTTCTTAATAACTATCTAAAGATAAATTTATCACTTAATTTCATTACAACACAAATACAGCTTTACCATATTAGTTCCTCATGCAAATTTATGCCAGAATTATATATAAAAAAAACAGATACTAAAGTTTTTCATTCTCCCATTAGCGTATGCAATCTAACTTAATTCCTAAACATAGAAAACCAGGTTTTTTTTTTTTATGAAATATGTATTTTGACAAAAAAAATTAAGACTCAAGAATTCATTACCACCAAAGTGTATTTTGTAGTATATCAATGCAGGGATATTATTATTTCTTTGTTAAATATCTCCATTTATATGATCAATAAAAAAGACATGCTTATAGTGCTTACAATTCAATCAACAACTTATTGGTTCAAACCAATAAATGTCTCACATCCCGATTTCCTATGCTCACCCATCTGTTATACAGAAGTAGACTCCTATCTGTAGTTGTTTCCAGCCCAAGCCATAGCAATCGATTGATGCAAAGCTTGTGTATAAAATTCTTGGACTACTTTCTAGCTACTGAGTTTTATCCATGACAAGTCTTAGATCTATGAGCCCTGCACATGTAGCATAAGATTTAAGCCTCTTGCAGTCTCCTTTTACATTTTTAGTTGACTACAAGGCTATGACTCCAAAATAAAAACTAATATTTTTTTAATCCAAACTTTTCACTTGTGTCATCATACAAATGTAAATCCAGTTCAGTATCTATACGTTTTATTGTGTTCAGTTTTGTAAAAACTCATCACTAATTAAAGCTACGAGCTAAAAACTAGTTTGGGGATATTGTATCAGTAGGCAATAGATTGGGATTTGATGCACAAACCTTGCAGCCATTGATTACTAAACATTGCTCTAGTTTACGGAGGGTTTACTACTTGCTTTGACAGGTTGTGTAGGCATAGAAATATGTGATGTTCAATGGTTTAATAACAATCCTATCAATAAGATGAATCTGACTACAGTTATTAAGCCAATAAACATCACCAACAAACACCAAAATGTGTAGTTACTGAAATTGGTTTTGGGCTATATTACTACAAGTGAATAGGTTTGGATCTATAGTGTGTTTTAATTTTGGACTTGTAGCTGTCTAGTTTATTAAAAAGGAAAGTGATGGTTACTAGTGAGCTGCATTAGATCCTAAGATCTAGGTGCAGTGCTTGCAAATCCAAGGCTCCTCACTGATGAAATCCACAAGCTAGAAACTACTCTGGGAATATTTGATGAATAGGTAGTAGATACAAATTTTATGCACAGATATTTTCGCATCTATTGATTACTATTGCTTGCAGTGAGTATGAAAAGTTTGCTACTATTTTTATGTGTTGATTGGTGCTTTTTGATACTCAACCATGTGCTTTGTAGGTGAATTCAAGATATTGTATAAGAGAAACATAATGCTTTTTTAGCTATGTACTTTAATCCGATATTTTGTATTGAAACATTACTTTGTTCATAAATTTGGTACTCAATTTTTGTTTAAATCTAGGAATAAATAAATATATTCTGTTGATAATTACCACAGAAGTATCGAATGAATTTACTAATAACAAATGGTTGAAAAAATTTCAGGAATAACTATCATTTATATCATAAGATAAATCTTTACCATAGAAGGTCACAGGATGAGACAAGTTTCATCAATGTTCTAAATACATTTTTTGATATTCCAGACTTTTAAAGACCAAAAACCAATAAATTAATTGCAAATTAATTTTTGATTAAATTTATAATTTTGAATATTATTAAATGCCATCTGAAAACCAAAATTGAAATAATTAATTCTACTATCAATAGTATGTTAGCTTCCTATGCTCTTTGCCAGTCTAATGTATAAACAATAGCTATCATATTATGTTAACATTTCATAAGCGATTTGCCAGTCTAATCTATAGATAATAGCTGTCATAATCTAATAAAGATCAAAACTTATATAAAATTTTAAAAACAAAAAGAAACTTTTTTTGAATAGGTGAAGACATTTATCATTTCATAGAAGTTAAGTCATTAGTGGAAATATATTGTAGCTACTTGACAATAATTTTGCTTTTAGCTGATCCATTTGATAAAGTTAAGAAAATCATATTTGGTAAGATTGGCCCGTCTAGGTTTAGAGATAAAATGAATATACTAGTATGATTCAAATGGCAGTCAATGAACTATCGATGATAGTATATTTCAGAGTTTAATCATGGTTCTGATTGAAAATCCAACTATAAAAATATCAGAAATAACAATCTTTGATTTTACGTTATTGATTTTTGTTTTTTCAGTTTTTTACAATTAAATTTGATCATCTGATATATATCATTTTTGCTGAGATTTCAATAGCTATTTAGATTTAGAGCAATTTGCAAGCATATACTTATATTGTTCAACAGATTTAACCGAAATACCTGCCAAAAATTGAAGACTGTAATGTGACTTTAGGCATTGCTTCACTCATGAGATCCACTATGGCCTATGTGAAATATAGATTCACTATCACACAGTTATCACTTAAGACCTAGTTTCTGTATTATACTGCATGTAAGTACTTAACTTGAAATGCAGGCAAAAAAATACATCAATGGTTTTAGTCAATTAAATGTCACATGTTAAGTACTGTTTTGAATTTTGAAATATATTGCTTTTATTATGTATTAATTTATTGTGTAAAAAAAAAAGTAATTAAGATTAGTTTACATTGCCAAAATATTAGAAATGTATTGCCAGTTTACATTAATACGTGTAAATAAATCCCAGAAAAGATAAAGTCAATTGTTTTTGACATGACTCATTAGGGGGTATGAACAAAGAAATGAAATTTGTTTATTTATTTCAAAACTTAATTTATTTAAAAGGTATGTTACATAATTGAATAAGAACAACAGATGATATAAGGAGAAGAGGTTCATGTTACGCATGATTTGCTAATCGTGAATATTCTTCTATTACCAAGTTTTTAAATTGTAAGAAGCACAAGAGTAGAGTGGTCAAGATTGCTTTGATAATATGTTAGATATATCAAAGATTTAACGGGTGGGAGCATTATTGGGTTTAATGATCCAAACACAACCTGACTTGCTTAGGGGATGAGTTAGTATGTGTGTTAACTACTATTGCAGTCAATTATGAGAGTAGAGACCATATGTCATTGAAAGTTTTGATTGCGGAGAGCTCATCTTGCTTTTTAATTTTTTTGATTAGATCTATGAATAGGGAGCTTGGTTTTAGTTGTGGCAATTGAATTAGCATTTTACATCTGACTATCCAAAGTGTATGCAGGATGAATAAAGAAATTCTAATTATTGAATAAGTGCCAGACTGCATTGCCTTGTCTAGTGATAATATGAGCTCACTATTAATTGTAACTTTGGAGATGATAAAGTTCTCTTGTAGATTTGGATGGTATGATCAATTGATTCATGTTCCATTGAGCACAGGCTGCAGATTGGATTGATTTTGTTATATCCTCTTGAAATGCAGGAAAGAATTGGTAGGGTGGACAGGTTAAATTTTTCAGCAAAATCGAAGAATTTTGCCTGAAGACTGTATCTTTTGAGATGTAATAATTTATGATTGTTAATCTTAAGGCTAGTTAATAAATTTTGTTGATTTGTATGGATGAGGTTATAAGCTTCCCATAACTTGATTTTCTGCTCAAAGGTAGACTGTGTAATGGGTTGATGTTCTAGATGACAGATTAATGCCAATATCCAGGATTTGGGATAAGGAGGAGGCCGATCAGTACCTTATTTATAATATCGTGATACACAAAGGTATGGGTGAGGTTACGAAGTATGTTAAAAGTATTCTATAGGATGATACCTTGGATAGAATGAAAAGACAGACCACTGCGTTTCCTAGTGTTTGGTGTCCATTAAGGCTTACCACAACTCTTCGACCTTTCCAGAAAAGTCTGGAGCAGAAATTAGTGATTTTGTTTTGAAATTTTTTTGTGTATTTAATAAAGGGGGCATAGTACGATATTGTAGGCATGACAATCATATTAAGAAAGCCAACCTTCTTGAAGAGTGACAGACTTTGGAGAGTGAGGTAGTGATATTTTCAGTATGATCCTTTCCTGAGTGTCTTTTTTCCATGGCCGTGGTTGATTTGAAAATTAGAAATCCCAAGAATCATTGGGGCGATCCAAAAACAATTAATTCATTTATCAGATTTGATTTGCCAGATGGCAGATTTGTCATGATTCACTTTGAGATAAAAATTTGGCAGAATATTGTTGAATGGTTGATATTAGCCGAGGAATGAGCTTGGCATCGGGGAGTATGGCCATATTATCAATAGAGGCAAACAGGTTTGTTGATTTACAAATGGAACAAACACCTGGGATGTTTTTTTTATGTGCACCAGTGAGGGTTAGTATATGCAGTGAAGAAAAGAGAGCTGAGGGGACAGCCTTGTGGGATGGCTTTAAAAATCCTGAAACCAAGTGTAATCTTTCCATCCAGAAAAACAAAAATCTTTGTTATTAAGGAGATTGCCAATTAACTATTATTGCGCCCGGAACATCATACTCCACCAGAATATCCAGAGAAACGTCTACACTGACCAAGATGAACACCGCAGCAATGATTTCTGATAAAATCTATTAGGGCTGTAACTTTAGTCATGGCATGCGACATGGATGAACCCTTCCCATACTGGTTTGTGAAGATGTGCTTATGAATGAGAGGCTGTATTCGATCCTTAATCACCAATTCCATAATTTTAATTACTAAAGGGAGACATGGATATGGGCTGAATGCTTGGTAAATCCATGGTTGGTTTGGCTTTTTTAAGGAAGGGCACAAGGGCTATTAGGTATAAATTTGGAATGAATCTATTTTGAGTAGCTAGATGGTCAATCATTTTGAATATAATTGGTACTGTAAATGAGCTTAGATAAGCAAGAATAAATTTGGGTATACCCTGTAGACCCAGATGTATGCCAATTGGGAGAGAGGAAAGCTTATCTTATATCGATTCCACAGAGATGTGTTGTCCCAGAGCCATTGCCGGAAGTCAGTTTTGATGTAGTGGGGCACATCCGGCCTGCATAATTTGACAGAAATGGTCACTAATGATTTGCATGGCGGGCCAATAAAGGAGTTTCCATTTGTCTTGATTGAAGAGGGTGTTAATTGTTTTTTATTTATTCCATGAACCCATCGAAGATAGGCTTGAGTCCAACAATGTTAATAAGGAAAGTATGACTTAGCTCTCCTGATGGATATGTACTCTCCCAAGGACTTCAATGCAATTATTTCTTGAGGATCAGGGTATCTGCAGAATTGTTTGTAACTGTGTTGACATCAGCTAAATCCTGTAGCAGGCTGTTGAGGCCCTTAATATTTCTGGAATAATGATTCAGAACAGACTGCAGAATTCCAGTAAAGGTAAACCAGCTCTCGTCTGCTTGGAGAGCCAAGATATTGATTTTCCAAAAAAGTATATAAGCTATAGCCTCTTGTCATGTTGGATTTCCCAACCATGTGCATGGTTTTATTGTGACTGGTGTTAGAGGCATCATGTTGGAATTAAAATCAATAACCAAGGCCATATGGTCAGAGAAGAGAACAGGAACAAGGACTGCATGGATGTCAAAGGGAAGGTCTGGTGTGTAGAACATCAGATCAAGTAGAGACCTTTTATTCCTAGTATAAAAGGAGAAGGCATCTGGAGAAACCTCCACATAGAAATGGGTGATTTATTAAATGAAGGAAACTTATTGAAGTCACTGTAGGTGTTGAAGTCCCAAGCGGTATAGTGGAAGTGGATCGGTTACTGAAAATTGAAATTTAAAAATGTGAATTATTTTGTGATATGTGGAAGCATCCTTAGATATGTAGACATAGGCAAATATGATCGGATAGCTCCAGTAATTGACTTCTATGATAATGTTAGGATTGACAAGTAGGATATTACAACTTGAAGGTTGGAGACATTTGTTGATTAATATGCCAAGTCTGCCAGCGGCGGATGAGTCAATTGAGAATTTGACTTATCTGAGAGATGAAAGAATTGATAATACATTGGAATTAGTGTTAGAATGGCACTTGGTCTTGCCCATGAATATGTGAGGGGAGTTTAGCAGGAACCAATTTTTAATGTCATGTGCTTTGGTCAAGGAATTGATTCTGTGGATATTAATGCCAGCTGTCTTAAAATTCATAAAGGTTTTGACTGGAATCGCCAGCTATAGTAGTAATGGATTCAATGAAGGGAGTCTGACAGTTAATAGGGTTGCAGAGGCATGGATTTTTGAACTCATAAATTTGAGATGAGTTAGATGATGTTTGTTAATATTTAATTGCAGGTCTGGATGATTAGTGGGAGAATGCTGACTAAGAGAAATCAAGTCACTATGCTCTTAAGAACTGGCTTTTTGCTAATATTTGGTTTCCTTTTATTAATCTTCCCAGAGCTTGTATGAGAAATAAAAATTGTATCTTGGATGTTTGATTGATTATTTTTGGAATTGTCTGTCTTTTTGAGTTTTTTTGCATGTGAGATTTTTTTTGTTTGTTGTGGTGAGTTCCAGATGGTATTTCAGGGGATGGCAGACATTGAGTGCCATTGATACTGTAATCATTAAGGCTATGTATTTTGTTTGTTGCATGAGATGACTATCAAGCTGAGAATTTTGTGGTTCAATGTTGGAGCTAAATCATTTATCAGGTTCGTAGTCACTGATATTTTGAAGATTGTTGGCTGTTGAGTATCCATGTCAGTTTTGATTAGTTTATGGATGTTTCTATAATAGCATTATTTTTAGATTCAAGTTGATGTGTGATGATGATGTCATTTGTGATTTCAGTTGGTATTGTTAATGAACTGCTAGAGTTGATTTTTGGTTTGTTACAGAGTTGAGGTTTTCTATTTATACGGGTGCTATCGTCATTTAAAACAATGCTTGTAGACACGGATTAACTGTCTGGATTTGCTACCTTGCATAAGGTTATGTAAGCCATGACGCAAAGGTGTACGGTTATTCATTGTATCCAAAACATTCATGTTAGTTGAGATGTCATCACACTGGTGTGTTTTGTTTTTTCTGGCGCCACACTTGTCACAGATTTTAAGTGGATAAATTTTGATAAGGTGTGTACAATGAAGATAATGAAAGCATTGTGGCTGCACACCATGAAAAGATAAAACTATCGGAGATCCACTGGTTTAGATGATTGTAGGAATGTCAGTGGGAGAGACATTTTTTAGGGTGAGTGCAAAGACAACTGTGTTTGAAGATATTCAATCATAAGTAAGGGTTAATTAAGTGATGGAACTTGTTTACTGTTCCAAAATTTATGAGAATATTCTGCAGGTCATGCTGTGTAAACTGCTATGCAGTTTTAAATTCTGCCCTGGAGTGTAGTCGGCCTATTCATATCAGTATAGCAGAGAATAAAACCAGTAAGAAAACGATAATTATTTTTAAAGTTCATCCTATTGGCCCATGATTTATACTATGATAATGTAGTGATCATTGGGATGAGTGAGCAGGGGGTTTATGCCCTTTCCGAGCTGCTGATAATTTATGAGTTCATATAGTCTGTCTAATGGGAACCTGATTAATGAAAGTTGTATATCAGTTATCGCTAGTATTAAGGATTTTTTGCTATAGGAGTTAATGGAATGGATTTATTAAAATTATCATTTATCTTGGAATATGTTCCATCATCCAATATGGAGCAATCGAGATAGTCATCTTTATTATGTCTATAGTTATTACCAGAAATAATATTTACATCTATGTCAGTAATATCTAGCAGGAGTTCTTGTGGATTATCTAAGTTTAGAATCATGGTATTTGTGAAGGATTTATTAGAGGTTATGGTGCTAGCATATGTCATTGTTTCTGTATTATGACCAGTTTGCAAATTGTAACTGGTGGAATTAGATATATAGTGTTCAACACTATTTGTAGGATTTCTATTTTGATTAAAATCAGTGTTAATATTTTTGGGAAGTGGAGGAAATTTGTCAGAATTTAAATTGAGATAAGGTTGTCCACCATTAGGTAGAGATGTCATGACATCTGGTGGATTGAAGTTATCTTTATCGGTTTTATCGTATATATTTTGAGAATTAGTTGCAGTAAAAGATACGAAGTCATTAGGTATTTTATTGTAATTGCTGGAAGATTGCAATTTGGAATTCAGGTGCGTTTTGTTATTCTCTGTGGGAACCTGTACTTAGGTTTGCATATTTTCTAATCTTTGTGATGATATAGGTTTAAATTGCATATTTTGCCTGAGGCATTTTGACCACTGTGAGAGTTGATTGTGCTTAAGTTATTATCTAGTAACTCTGACCTTTTCAATTGGAAACATTTTGTTGAGGAATAATGTGTTTAAAAGTTTTGGAGCCTTTACCTTTGTGCTTAAAGGTTTTAAGATTTGCACTAGAGTCTGTATTATTACAATTGCTGTTAACAATAATTGCATCACTTGAGTCCAATATTTCTGACTTTTTTAACAAAAGTGATATTATTAACACCTTCCACATTAAAAATAATTACAGCAAACTCCTACCTGTTAATTGGAGCTCAGCCTTGGAGCCCCAGCTCCCTTTCCATTATTGACAAAGTAAGAAATGAAAGTTGTATACGATTTTAAAAACAAGTAACCAAGTTAGTTAATAACCAATAAAAGTTTATTGGAGAACAGTTAAATTGAAAATTTTAAATGAGTAGAATCAGGAAATATAAATAAAAGTATAAAAAGCCAAATGAAAACAATCTTAAAATTAAAGAAAATAAAAAATGGACTTTTAATGAATTCATTGATTTAGAATGCTACATTTTTTAAATAGCTTAAAATAATAAACTATCTTGAGTTAGCTGTAGATGACATTAATATATAAAGAAATTAGTAATGTTCTGATCTATTGTGTATAGCTGCTTGACAGTGCTATTTCAAGCTAAATTGCTAGAAATATGTAGTTTCTATGGCCGCAGCCAAGCAGATAGCTTTCTATGATAAAACATGGAAAGAGTCTGTTTACTCGCATGCTGGCTAACGCTGTGGCTTTTTTCTATGCTAAAAGCACAGAAAAATGTCTTCATTGGCTTCCGTAGTTGCTTATGTTATGTGCTTTATAATAATGCTGGGTCGTATGTTTTCGCTACAGTATCATGTGATGCTGTGTTGACTGCATCGTGTCTAAATAATTTAACTTTTCAGTTCCACATTTTATTCTTTCCTGTGAATTGACCTGGTACCTTCTAACAGTTTTAATAGTGCCGTTACTGTGTTAGCATCACAAATTGGATTTTAGAGTGGGGCACAGCACTATTTTGTAAATCACGAAAGTAACATATCATGAGAAATCATCCGAGACAGGCAAGATGGCCAGTTCGAAGTCTCAAAATTTCCAGATACCGGATTTCATTATAATAGTTTGTTATAATTATTAATAAGTTGTTATAATTATTAATAAGTTTATAGTGTAAATTGCAATCGAATTTACTTCCCCTTTTCCAAAACGCAGTGTCTGATTAATTACTGTTCAAAAAAGAATAAAATTTAATTTTTTTTTTTTTTATTAAAAAACTACTAACTTTCCCGATATGGGGAAAAAAACCCAAAGGCGCCTGTCTCAGTTTAATTACTGTCCAAATAAGTCTCCACTACATTTACTATTATTTGTTATTTAATATAGGGTATAAGAGCACAGACTTTCACACCACCCACCTCTCTCCACTCTATCTAATAACACTGATACACCTAAACACATATATGCTGAAAAGATAAATAATCACCAATATACGTATTTCATGCTAAACCAGCAATCATCAGTTGGTCCAGACTATCATCTTTACACACATATATAGTATAAGTGCTCAGATATATATTAAGATAGACTATCCTCATAGTTTAATGGACAGGCTTCAATCCACTCCACACTCCAACTCTTCAACCGTCCATCCAATTGAAAATCTGATGATGGAACGCTCAAAGGCCACCCTGAGGCCGAGATTATTGTCACACCCATGTTGACCTAAGGTCAATCTGAACCCCACATGTACAGGACATAATCCATTTAATACATATGCAAGGATGGGCAGACATCTCTATAATGTAATAACTGAAACACAGGCTTGTTATATACCTGTGGCTATATATATGTAATATAGGGTATAGGAGCACAGACTTTCACACCACCCACCTCTCTCCACTCTATCTAATAACACTGATACACCTAAACACATATATGCTGAAAAGATAAATAATCACCAATATACGTATTTCATGCTAAACCAGCAATCATCAGTTGGTCCAGACTATCATCTTTACACACATATATAGTATAAGTGCTTAGATATATATTAAGATAGACTATCCTCATAGTTTAATGGACAGGCTTCAATCCACTCCACACTCCAACTCTTCAACTGTCCATCCAATTGAAAATCTGATGATGGAACGCTCAAAGGCCACCCTAAGGCCGAGATGTTAAAACTATAGCCAAGCAGTTTGTTTATTAGAAAAATAAGATTAATATTTCTTTTCAATCAATACAGTTTCTTAATTTTTATTTATTATTCATTCATTAGACTAGAGATTATCTACGTTATAAATATTTCTGTATTGTAATTTTCAGCACATCACTCATTCAAAATAACACTAGTTTTTATCCAACTTTGACACCTATTGGAGAAGTTTAATTATAAGCATATGACCAATGACATGAAAATAACCTAACCCCCAGAATGCAGCATTTCTTGCTGAATCAGCACTCATCTGTTGACCCAGATCACATTTTTTTACACTTATCTTTATGATTGTACTGTATATATATATAGTTACTATAGTTTAATTGATTACTATAGTTTAATTGATAACTCAAACTTTCTGCCCTTACTCAAATTACTTCATTGATACATTAATTATTATTAGTCATTCATTAGACTAGAGATTATCCATTTAATGAATAATTTAATGTTCAGATTATTTATCAAGTGCACTGGAAATCTAATTAGAAAGAGAAAGGTTTTAACATTTTTCACATGCACCTTAAATATTTGTATAATAGCCAAACAATATAGTTTTTTACTATAGAGTGACCTGTCAAACCTCAACCCAAGATAAACTGTATTTATAAAGATAAGAGTGGCCATCTTATCTTTAACCTAAACTTTCTATTATATAGGCCAGGGGTCCCCAACCTTTTTGCACTAAGAGCACATTCTATAAAACCGGCCAGGTGGCGGGCACCATTTATTTTTTCAATGTAAATTTATAGTTGGATATTGTTAATAATACACATAATGTATAAAAAAATATTTATTTCAAAAATAAAATTTTAATTTGATTACAACATAATACAATAATTTATAAGAAATTTTAAAAACTAAATTTATATGTATCAGATAAATAATTTTTTATCGTGTTCAGATAGCGGTGGGCACACGTAAAATGGTCTGCGGGTGCCTTGGTGCCTACTGACATAGAGTTGGGGACCTCTGATATAGGCCAATCAAGCATCTTGATTTGAGATTGTGAAGATATTACTTTTCACATTTAAATCTGTTTTCCTTTCATAAAATAACATGCAAAATCTTGCAATTTATGAATTAATATTTAGATCTTTTAATGGAAATATAGAAACAAATATAATTATAAATATGCAACTTTTTTTGCATTAAATAGTGAAGTTATAATTATACTATAATGTATAATAGGTCTGCTTAGTGCTTTCGAGATTTAATGTTGGAATCTCATACTCATAGCTTTGTGAATGAAGACTTGTGATTTATTGTACACATATGCAAATGAGTTTGAATTTTTAATTAGTCCATTGTTTGGAGAGAGTAAAGCGTGCCTCTCGTCTATTAATGGAACTGAGATCATTTGCTATGTAAAAAGCTTCTTTAACTTTTCTTTTGGCATCACTCTTCTCTGTACAAATTATTTGGGCTAACTAATTAAAAATTCAGGTTAACTCATTTGCATATGTGTACAATAAATAACAACAGTATTCATTCACAAAGCTATGAGTATGAGATTCCAACATTAAATCTCAAAAGTGCTAAGCAGACCTATTATACATTATAGTATAATTATAGCTTCACTATTTAATGCAAAAAAAGTCGCATATTTATAATTACAATTTTCACTAGTGAAGAGAAAAACAATTTATTAAACAAATATAATCTGATTATCAAGCATACAGCATGTCTGTAATTAGAAAGAGAAAGGCTATTATACAAATGTGAAAGGTGCATGTGTAAAAGGTTAAAACCTTTCTCTTTCTAATTACAAACTTTCACAGCACTTGATGAATAATCAGAATATTACATTACTTTCTATATATCCATTAAAAGATTTTAATATTAACTCGTGAATCAAAATTTTGTCTAAATTAAATTGTAAAAGGAAATAGCTGTTTTAAATTTGAAGAAAGGAACATCTTCATGCTCTCAAATGAAGATGCTTCAGATTGGCCTATATAATTAAGAATTTAGGTTAGTGATAAGACAGCTGCTTTTATCTTTATAAAGTCTATCTTGTGTTGAGATTTGAGAGGTCATTCTATAGTTGAAAACTATATTATTTGGCTATCACACAAATGTTTAAGGTGCATATATCACACAAATGTTTAAGGTGCAAAAGATGTCTCACATATATTTGATCATGTTTGTGATTACACCAATCCACAAAGTGTAAAAAGTGGATGGAAATAAATCCCTACCTTGTGTGAGAGTGATGTACTGAAAATTATGCTTCAAAATCATGCAAGTTCCTATTTTAGTGCATGCCACTACTGTTGTTTAATCACATGTAATGTAAAATAATTATATCATTTTCATTTTTTTCAAAAATTGACAATCCTTATATAGTGAGGAAAATATTTGTGGATTAGGGGTGCCATCATTTTTGTGGGGAAAAACTCTTTGAAATATATTTTAGAGTTATGCTAATTATATGCAACGTACTAAATTCAAATAGTTCGAACTAAAAAGTCAAGCTGTAGTTCTAATGTAGTAATCATGAATAATATCTATGGTGGCATTTTTAATATTCGAAAAATTATTTTGGGTGAAAAAATAGAATAGAAAGTGTACAAAAAATAGCAATTTTTCTATGTACTTTTTGCTAATATTGAATAAAAAGCCATAGCATATCACAAATCATAAAATGATTACTATCATTTCAAATAAAGACTTGTACTAGAGTCTTTTTATTTATAACATTTTAAGAGACAACTTAGAATTGCCCTTCTGATGAAAAATATACAGATTCGGTTTTATATAAAAATAATTCTATTATTTTAAACACAAAATATATAATAAGAATTAATGGCTACTAATTGTTGCAGAAAGGAGTTTCCTATTAATTGAAAGGAGATTTTTTGATTTTTTCTTGGAGGCCTTAAAAAAATGGAGTAGGGCAAATTCCTAATGTCCATTCCATACGTTTTTGTTATATAAACATGGATGGGCTGCTCATCAACATGCACTAGACAGCATGGTGAATTTATTTGCTTTTTACCTTTAAGTTTAAGAACAAGAAACACCACGGTCTTCTCAGTTGCCTAATAAGGCAGAATGAATGTATGTATAAATGACAAATATTTTTCCAATTGATATATACATTCATGACAGACAAAAATAAATTATGACCCTTATTCCCAAGAGGCTGTAAAGTCATCAACCAAGGCAGTGGTTGGTAGCCACAGGAGGAGGGTGGTAAGAATTCCATTATTGTGGACCCAGGCTGTCCATTTGATGACCTTTTATTTAGGGACTTACAACTGCAGATGACTTTCAAGTGAAGGAAGATTGCAAGAATTAGAACTATCTTATATTAAATGAGACATTATTGGACCTTGCAATTAGAAAAGGTGAAGAGACAATTGATTTCAAAAGTGGACATGTTCTCTACTATAAAGGTACAAATATTGGAAATACAAGTGGAATAGAATTCATTATAAATAAAAAGTGGAAGAACAAAATTGTTGAGATTGATGGTGTATCGGATAGAGTGGCAAGATTAGTTATACAACTTAATAGCAGATACCAAATGCAGATAATTTAGGTTTATGTCCCAACAAGTTCTCATAGTGAAGAAGTAGTAGGAGATTTTTGTATGGATGTACAAAAGGCTTTTGATCAGAGTAAACATCTTAAAATTGTTTTAGGAGACTTTAATGCTGGAATTGGTAATCAAATGAAAGATGAAGATGCTGTAAGTAATTTTAGTTATGGTAATAGAAATGAGAGAGGACATAGACTTGTGGAGCTTGCAGAAAAAGATAAACTTTATATTATGATTTTTTTTTGAGAAAAATGTTAAAAGGAAATGGACATGGAAACATCCAAATGAAGGTACAGCAGAAATGGATTATATTTTGACCAACAGAAAATACATATTTCAAGATTGTAATGTTCTTAATAAATTTAACATAGGTAGTGATCGTCAATTAGTATTAATGCAAAATTAGAGTGACAAAAATTATTAAGAAAAACAATATTTACAATTGATATTCTTAATCTTCAGAAACATTCTAATGAACTTAAGTTAGAACTTACAAATCGGTTTCCAGTAGTAGATTTTGAACATGATTCAGATTTGAATGAAATTAATATGAAAATAACTAATATACTTTTAAAAACTGCAATAAAGATAGCTGGTAGAAAAAAGCAGCAATTGACCAATAAAATTTCTACTGAGACTAGAGAATTTGTGAAGAAAAAAAGGAATATGAAGATATACAAAAATGCATTACAAAAGATAGAATATCTTGAATTTTGTAAAATGTTGTGAAAAGATTTGAAAATTCTATAAGAAAGTATAACTGAATTAGCAAGGAAAGTTGTAGAAGAGAATAAAAGTCTTAAGAATGTAAAACAACATTTTGGTATTGATAGGAAATTTATATCTGCAATAAGGAAAAAAGCTGGAATTATTACTAAAAAGAAAGAAGACATCATGAAATGGGTAGAAGACTTCTATCAAGAATAATATAGTAATAAAGAACAAGTACCTCTTATATCTTCTCAATTTCCCAGAATTTAAAATGAAGTGAGACATGCAACTAAATTTATGAAGAAAGGAAAGGGTCCAGTTAAAGATGGAATTATAATTGATATATAAAAGAAGCAGGTGAAGAAATAGAAAATTTTCTTAGCAAAGTTATATATCAAATGTCTAAATGATAAAGATGTACCAGATGATTGGAAAAATGCAGCATTAATATTTTTAAAAGGTGATAAAGAAGATATTAGAAATTACAGACCAGTCAGTGTATTATCAGTTTTATACAAAATTTTTACCAAGATAATTACAACTCATCTACAGAGAACATTGAATTTCCACCAACCAAAAGAACAAGCTGGATTTAAAAGTGGTTTTAGTACAGTAGATCATATCCAGGTATTGAGAGAAGTTATAGAAAAGTCAAATGAATACGAGTTGCCTTGATGCTTTAGATTTGTAGATTATGAAAAGGCATTTGATTCTATAAACATTTCTTGAGTGATTAAAGCATTGGATTATCAAGTATAGATCCAGGATATTGTTATATTTTAAAGAATATTTATATAAATGCATCTGTTAGATTACGTAATGACACTAGGAAAGTCAACATTGAGATGGGTGTAAGACAAGGTGATTCCATATCCTAAACTATTTACAGCAGTGCTGGAAGAAGTATTTTGTGGGTTAAAATGGTAAGCTAAAGAAGTGACAGTAAATAGAGATTATTTAAGTCATTTCAATTTTGCACATGATGTTGCTTTTGCAAATAATGCTTTAGAGCAGCAGAAAATGTTGCAGGAGTTATCAGGTGAAACTAGGTCTAAAGATAAATGTTAAAAAGACTAAAGTAATGTTTAATGGATTTTCTCAAAATATGAAAATAAACATTATGGTGAGTTTGAAGAAGTTAACAGCTACAAATACCTTGGTCTTATTAATACAGATGGAAACATAATGGATGAAATTAATCATAGAATTAAATTTGGTTGGAGTGCTTTTGGTAGAAATAACTTAATACTAAAAGTAAATGTGTTTGAAAAGGAATGTTTTTAATAAATGTGCTTTACCAGTTCTTACTTATGGATCTGAGACTTGGACACTTAATAGAAGAGCAATACAGAGACTTCAGATCACTGAAAGAAGTATGGAGAGATGCATGTTGGGGGTAATAAGAGTTCCAAAATGCAATATATGGGTAAGAATTTGATCTCATGGAAAAAATTAAGATTGAAGTGGAGTTGGGGTGGACATATTGCTAGAAGAGAAAATAATATGTGGATAATTGAAATCTTAAACTGGAGTCCAAGAGATTTTAAAAGACGCAGAAAGAGACCACATGTTAGGTGGATGGATGAAATAAGAAAGTGTGTAGTGGTAGTGTCGAGAAGAAAAGATGGATTGAACTTGGAAAGTCCATCCTGCAGTGGATTGATAATGGCTGATGATGAATGGCTACTAATGAACAAATATCAGTACGCAAATGAAGAGTATCTCGTCCTGCATTTTAGAGTTAGATGGTGCCTAGCTATAATGGTTTTTAATAGTTTCAACTACCATGTGTACATTTGAATGTTAATTACATTCATGAATTGTGTCATCCACATGTTACCAGAGTAATTGGTGACCTATGCACATGCATTTAATATCTAAGGAAGTATATAATATAGATTGAAACTGGTAATCAGTAATAGATGATATTGAATGTATAATTGTGTTTACAGTTCATCTTCAGCGCTTATTGATCTGCCCTCATACGAAGACCTCCAGGTTTAATTCAATTACCCAGATTTTTAGCCATCTACCACACATCTCTCTTTCAAAGCTTTTTGAATCTTTCTTTTTGGCTTTTTTAAATCTTTTGGGATTCATTTTAAGATTTCTACTAGGGATCTATTATCTTTAACCCAACTCCATTTTAGAATCTTAATTTTTTTAGAGATATTGAGTGATTCTTGTTTCTTCTCTCATGTATATATTTTGTTTTGATCTCTTGTATATAACACATTCCTGCATATTGCTCTTTTGTTACATGTTAAAATCTCAGATCCTTAACTAAAAACTAATAAAACATGTTTTTTTCAATTACATTGGCATTTTTTTTTTAATATTTCTGTACAAGCATTCCATCCAAGTTCAATTTTATACTTAATTTTGTATTAATATATATTACTAATTTAACCAAGTTATTTGTACTTGTTAATTTCTAATTCACATTTACCAAGCTTAAATTTTTTTATTTATTAAAATACATTGAATATTACGTAGTCTTATTACCATTTATTTATACAGTATATCACTTTTTTTTACTGTCATCTGATAACTTACAACATTAAAAAAAGTTTTTAGCATTATTTGCAAAAACAAAACTGCCATAAAATGTTTGAGATGGACCTTGTCATTCTTCCTTGTTAATATTAGTCTTCTGTTGCATTTTGATAAATATCCTTCCAATGCTTGAATGATGGATAAATGATTATAGAATCAAATGCCTTTTCATAATCTTCAAATCGAAAACGTAATAGCAATTCATATTCTTATATAACTTCTCTCAATAGTTGGACATTCACTGAATAAACCCTTTGTAAATTCGGCTTGTTTTTTGTTGATTAAAAATTTCAATTTGCTGTACTTGAGTTGTAGTTATCTTGATGAAAATTTTATATTGGTTAGATAAAATCAGATAGGTCTTTAATTTTTAATTTCTTTATCACCTTTTTAAAAAATCCAATCATATTGTAGATCATTATCATTTTGACATTAGTACATAACTACTGGCATCCATTGATTACTCCAGCTTGCTGTGTGTGGCAATACATATAGTGAGTTTTGCCTGTTTTAGTTTACATAACTATTTTTTTATTGCATATTTCAAGAGATCACTTATAATTCCATTGTTATGAGAAGCTTTTGTTTTTTTCACAGGTCACTTCCTTACCTAATATACTGGGCAATTCAGATGTCATTGTAGGGATTACTTTGTTTTTCATTTTTTATTGCTGTATACTGCTAATTCTCCACAGAACTCTTCTGCGCATTTCCTGATGTCATCTGTTTTGTTCATAATAGTTTAATGTTTCTTATTGTAGATGTAACTTTTTTATTTATTCCAGAAAGGTTTATACTTTTGAAATTTTCCTCTTTCATAACATTCCTTGTTAATTCACAATTATATTTTCTTATAACATTATTTACTGTTTTTGATATCATTGTCATTTTTATGAATTTTCATATTTTATTTCTTTTGATATGTTGTCTTATTGTAGTAAAAAACTTTCTGGTAAATTATTGCTTTCTTGTAATGACAATTTTTGTTGTAATTTTTAATAAAATGATATATAAATCATGAATCACTCATCAATTTAAATGTGAAATATGTTGAAGATGTGCATAGAGTGATTTTGATCAGAGCAGTTTTGTCAAAGGCAATGATAATATTCAAAGAAGGTAAAAATGGAAATAAAACACTAATGTTTAAGCAAGGATATTTATAAACACACTCAACTGAAATCTTATATTTACTATTTTTTATTAAGTGTCTATTATTTATGAAAAATTCTTCATTAATTGTTAGACTTTATATCAACGCAAGCTGTCGATATTTTTCAAGAATTAAAAACATCAAATATCGATTCATGTTTTAGAAATAATAAGTTTCAAACATTGATTCACTGTAAAATGAAGGTCTTTCTAAATTTATTACACATTTTTTATGGGATATATAGCCCCTCTTCCATATCCGGACAGCAAACTTTGTTTTTATTTCATCCATTCATCTTACATATAGTCTAGGTTTTTTATAACTTATTGACATCCAATTTAAAACATCAATTCTCATTCTATTGCTATTTCTAGTAATATATTCATCCAACTTCATTTTATTGTGAATCTCTTATTACTCTCATCATACATCTCTCCATAGTCGATAGAGTCATTGTATTGCTCTTCTGTTAAGTTTTCAAGTTTCAGATCCAGAAATAAAAAGAAATTACAACTAAGAGGAATATCATCTTATATCAGTCAATTCATCTTTTACTGGCAAAAAGTAGTTATGGAAAAAAATAACACTTTAGGCATTCTGATTACAATAATACTTGAGATTTATTTCATGTTTAGTCAAGATTAGTTCATTGATTAATCTTTCTACTGACCATTTAAAATGAAATTATTTTTGAACTATTATATTTAATACTTATAGCTGGCTTCACACAATATAATATATGTTTTTAATTATTTTATTAACTTTTAAAAATATGGTTCTAGAAAGATAGTAATAAAATGAAGCTGATATGGAATTTGGATTTTTTATCTTCGCTTTCAAAATTTGAAATATAAATATTTTTTTCTCTTATTTCATTATGGAAATAATGATGTAATGTGAAATTCATATTGAGAAATGCACTCTTTTTTTTATGGATATTAGCACAGTCTTCATTTTGTTTAAAGAAAGTACATTGCGATAATAACATATTAGTAATGAATTAATCCTTTTATTAATGTTATATAAGTTGATGTTGAACTGATATTCTGTTTTTGCAATGTCTAAAGCTATGTGATTGCTAATAGCTTTTTCCAGATTTGATATAACCAAGTATAAACTCATTGTAAATACCATAATGAAAACAGCAATTTAAACTAATATGGTGTTAGATATTGAAAGTATGATATTTTTGATTCAATAAAAATATAAAATGTGTCATCTAATAATAAGATTTTTCTAATTAAAATTATAATTCACATTTTATGCTTTCTTAATCAATGGTTTATTTTCTCATCAGATTAATATTAATGTTTCTTTTCTGTTTTATGTAGGTCCAAGACATGGAAAACATATTTTTCCCCTTGCTTTTATATTTGAAGAGTATATTACTGAATATTTATCTTCGAAATATTAAGAAATTGATTTGAATTATAATCTAAACTTTTTCAAAAGTTTTAATATTTTTGTAAGGATTGTAACATACATATAAGTAAGACATTTAATTATTTGTCACAATTTATGAAATTAAGAACCATGATGATTATAGAGATGAAATTATTGGCTTACATGAGGTTACATTTACAGAAAAAGTTTGTTTATAGAATATGATTTTTTTTATGGTATTTCTAGATTGAGATAACCATGGTTTAAGAAATGTATATTCTATGGATTTCTTTTTCAAACAGGTTGTTTATACTAGTCATGACATGTACAGTGTTCTAAGATATATCAATTGCAAAGAGAACTTAAATTTATTTACAAATAGCTACTATTCAAAAAAATCTAGAATTATTAATTCGGTAATAATGAAATAAGAATTTCTAACCATTATTGTTTTGCCACAGTTAGATAAAAGGAATTATAATATTTTTATATTTAATATGAGAATACTTGTTATTATAAATATTCATTCCTGAAACTTCAAAAAATGTATTATTAGAAAATAAAACTAACTTTCCAGATTAAAATATTTAAACGGTGAAATATTCCAAAAAATTTGTTTTCTCATTTTATCATTGTTTGAGATATCACACAAAAAATAACTTGTTTGTGATAATGTAGTATTTAAAGCAATGACAACCCATTTGGCTAGTAATTTATGAAAGTAAAAGACATGAAAATATTTGAAATTCTTACAAAAATCTATATCTTTATGAAACTTTACTGAATTGAAAAAAGTAGTCTTACATAAAAAAAAGTATAAACCAAAAGTTAAATATCTTTTGCTAAAACTATTTCTAAAACAATATCAGAAAATTTATTATAAGTGAAAGCATTTTAGCACTTTGTGGGAATTTAATATATCTTATAAAAATTCTATAAGAACATTGGAGTCTGCATGAATTCAACACAGTATAGAAAAGACAACGAAGAATAAATGAAAGAAAGCATTAAACAATACATTGATGAAAAGCCTTTTTACTGCAATTTGTGAATTTAAAATGAGCAATAAATGCTATTAAAAACATGAAATGATTTCACTGCAGTTTGTGTGACTTCAAGACTGCAAGCATGGACAAGATATTCACGAGCAAAAGTTTTTCTCAGTTCTCTGAGTATAGAAAGGATTTAACACAACTTTAAATAATTTAGTTTTCGGTTATTTTTATGTGTATCGAAAATCATTCTAAAGGCATATGTATAATACATGAGAGTACACATCATGAAGAAAAGCTTTTTCAATGTAATTTATGTTGAATCAAATTAAGAAAATAGTTAGCAAAACATGAAAGAAAACAGGAAAAATCATTTTAAGGCACTTTGTTGATTGCAAGACTGCCACAAAAATAAATGTAAAAGTCATGAAAGACAACATACAAAGGAAAAAACTTCAATGCGCACTGTGTGCTGTAAAGGCTTTTGCTAAATGAAGTATAAACATGAAAGAATACAGATTAAAGAAATGTTTTTAACGTAGTTTATATGAATTTACGACGGCAAGGAAAAATTAATTAAGAATAAATACATAAAAGACAAAAGAAAAAGTTTCAATTCATATTGTCGGTTTACAAGACCTACTTAAAGGCATAGAAAAATGAATGAAAGTACACATACAGGAAAGAAATTTTTCGAATGTATTTCATGTAAATTTAAAACTGCAATTATTTCTGAGTTAAGAGTACATGAGCAAAGGCATACAAGAGAACAATCTTTTCAATGCACATTTTGTGATTTCAAGACTGTTAGTAAAGTGGAAATGAAATTACATGAAGAAATTCATAGACAAGAGAAACCTTTTCAATCTAGTTTATGTGAATTTAAGACTGCAAGAAGAATTGGGTTAGGAGAAGATGAAAAAAAACATACAGGAGAAAATCTTTTTGATCGCACATTATGCGATTTCAAAGATGATACTAAGAACAATGTGAAAATACAGGAAATAGCACATACAGAAGATAAACCTTTTCAATGTAGTTCATGTGACTTTAAGACTGCAAGTAAATTTCGATTAAGCAATCATGAGAGAAGACATAGAGGAGAAAAACCTTTTCAATGCACATTTTGTGATTTCAAGAGTGTCACTAATTGGGAAATGAAATTACATGAAAGAAGACATACAGGCGAGAAACCTTTTCAATGCACTTCATGTGAATTTAAGACGGCAAGGAAAATTCGGTTAAGAGAACATGAAAAAAAACATACAGGAGAATATGTTTTTCATTGCACATTATGTGATTTCAAAAGCACTACTACAAGCAATGTAAAAATGCATAAAAACACACATATACAAGGTAAACCTTTTCAATGTAGGTTATGTGACTTTAGGACTGTAAGTAATTATCACTTAAGAGACCATGAAAAAAGACATAGAGGAGAAAAACCTTTCCAATGCCCATTTTGTGATTTCAAAAGTGTTACTAAAGTGGAAATGAAATTTCATGAAAGAACACATACAGGAGAGAAACCTTTTGCGTGTTGTTCATGTGAATTTAAGACTGCAAGGAAAAATTTGTTAAGAATACATGAAAAAAGACATACAGGAGAAAAATCTTTTCAATGTACTTGGTGTGATTTCAAGTCTCTTGTTAAAGAGGATATGATATTGCATGAAAGAACACATACAGGAGAGAAACCTTTTCAATGCAGTTTATGTGAATTTAAGACGGCAAGGAAAGTTAGACTACAAGAACATGAAAGAAGGCATAGAAGAGAAAAACCCTTTCAATGTGCATTTTGTGATTTCAAAACTGTTACTAAAGGAGATATGAAAACTCACGAAAGAACACACACAGGAGAAAAACCTTTTAAATGTAATTCATGTGAATATAAGACAGCAAGGAAGTTTCGGATAAAAGAACATGAAAGAATACATACAAAATCATTGCAGCACATGGTGAGTGAATTTAATACCTCTAATAGAGGATGTTTAACAAAGCATAAAAAAATGCATGCAACACAAATATTTTTCCATTGCATTTTATGTGAATTTAAATCACCTTATAAAAGTACTTTGCAAATACATGAAAGAAAACATATTGAGGAAAATTCTTTTCATTGCACTTTATGTAAATTCAGTAGTTGTGATGTAAATCTTGTTAAAACTCATAAAAAATCACATATATTAGGATTGTCATTTGAGTGCAGTTTATGTGCTTTTGAAACTTGCGATGGAAATTCACATGCAAAATTAGAATCCTTTAATTGCACTTTGTCTAAAAACAAAAAGCTTTTTTTTAATAATAATTCAAAAAATACAACAAATAAATCTTTAATTATTGATCAAGAATTTACATGTCGATTGTGTAATTACAAAACAATTGTTAAAAGTGATTGCGAAAGTCATGAAAATGATCATTTTACTCAACAAGAGGTTTTAAAAATTGCTGTTTTATTACCTTGAGAATTGTATTTTATGAATAAATAGAATATGACAGTGCATTAAATCTTTTTTGTTTCAGAGTTTGAGGATTTAGAAATGGATACAATTGTATTCATTTCACTGTCAGCCATGTATTTCGCATGATTATAAGTTGGTTCAAGTTATGAAGATTGCTAAATATAGCAGTTGAAAAATAAAAAAAAGTCTAATAATAACAATATTCCAATTTTGTAATAAATGTCATATAAAAGAATCCATAATAAGGTTATCGATTTATTACAAATATTTTAACTTGCAAAAAATAGTTAAGTTAATAAAAAGTTAATATTTTCTAGATAAAAAAGAATACAAAAAAAACATTAAAATGAAAAAAGTGTTAAAAAGGATTTTATAATAAAAAATATCACAATAGTAGTGCATAATTTTATAACATGATAATAAAATGTCATGAAACAAGTGAAGGAAATTTCAAATTGTATAATATTGACTATTGTATGGTAATGTCATATATTCCAAACTAATCACAAAAAAGCTATGTCCATCATCTATCAGTAAATTTTGAATGTATAGAAAATTTTAATTAAACTTCAAATACAGGCCATTTGTTAATAATAGCACAGATAAAAACAAGTTACCAGTGGCCCGATGTTTCTAGTAATAGTAGTCTCTACTCTTCTTCAAGTTTTTCTGGCCTGATCAGTGACAGTATTAGCATAAGAGTTGTACTTGCAACATTAGATCCTTGAATATCAAATGTTAGGCATATCCTCTAACCAACTATTATCTTAAACTTTAAGCAACTTTCCAAAAGATTATTTACAAAAAAAAATGCAATGCCACAATACTTAATATTTGATCAATATTTATTAGGATTAAAAACATTCTTAAAAAAACTTGATTTAAATATGATTTAATGAAACCTGCATTTCATACATCTTATTTGATTAATTTTACAAATTTTTGTACTTTTTAAAGAAATGGCTCTTATGGCAAATTACGCATTTATTGCAGATATAAAACTCATACATAAGTCCATTCCAGTGCAAAGATTGTTCTTTCTAGGCTGTTTTACTGTCATCTCTGAGCCATGTGTTATGTAGTGGCTTTGTTTAGTTTACCACAATAATTTTAAGAAGGTATTATATCTGGCTCCTGAGTTATGACATGAAATTAATCTTTGGTAATCACCAATATTTTCCATATCAACACAAAATATTACAAACCATTTGGAAAGTTCTTGTAAAACATGGTTTGACTGCCATATATAGTTTGAATCATTTCAAATGTTTCAGCAGAAATTTTTCCCAATTATAAAGAAAATTTGATAGTAGCATTTTTATTATGGATGAAGATATAAAATTACTATCTCATTGATCCAAATCTTGCAGAACCTTAAAATTATTGTGATAAATAGCCAAATGTAACCCATCTTATTTTAGTGAGGACACTAAGGTTGTTTGAAGAAAAAACTTGTGATCATAGGGACATCTTTCTCTATATATAATATACAGTAAATTATTAATATTTTTTAAGATATAAAGTTTACATGTTTTTATAATAATGAATTTATTTAATATAGTAACTACAGTATTTAGAAAAATGATCTTTAATATGGCTTTTAGAATAAAAAAAACTCTACAGTTATGTTTTAATTATATTATAAAATATCAATTTAAGTAAAAATAAGTTTTCTTAATAAAACTAGTTAAGACAATATAAAAATAAAAATGGCCTTTTATCAACTAGAAAAAAGGATTTTTTTTTCTTTTTTAAAAAAATTATGTAATTTAATAAATGAAGTGTTTGAATGAATTGTTGTTCACCTAAATTAAAAATGTAAATATAATTAGTATCTTATATTACAGAACATTACTGCCAACAAAATTAGATCTAACTTTTAAAATCACATTCATGTTGATGGTAAATGCTATTGAAATTTTAAATTGTTTTTTATAATTTTGTCACCTGTGATGCAATTCAATTATGAATGTGGATTTTGCCTTCCAATGATGTCCACATATTTAAGTGTTTTCTCAGCACCAATCGTTAAAAGGATGGCAGATCTGTTGGCTGGTGGCTGCCAGGAACTTCCAGGGATCAACCCGTTTACCATGGTTCCTCTGGTTAAGAAACTAAAAGGCCCTTGGAATCTGAGGAATCTCAGGCCTATATCGATGATGTCTCTACTGGTAAAGACAGTTGAGACCCTAATTAAAAATGACATAGATATATAATTGATCAGCTGTCTAAATGCTAGTTTACCAAAAGGAGGAGCTTGACAGCTGATGCTGTGAGCAGATTTTGTCAATTGATAGACTACATTCGCATGAAAAAGATGTCGCAGCCAATAGCAGTTCAGCTCTATTTTGCTGCCACTTTTGATTGTGTTAGAGTTGATGCACTTATGAAGTTCCTGGAGAGACTCAAAGTACCAGCTGCCTACCTCTAGATGATAGAGAACTTGCTGTATAATAGGGAGCTGTTTTTGTTTCTGGATAGGAGAGTATCCCCAGGGTGCTTATGTGAATCCCCTCCTGCTAAGCATCGAGGCATCTCTTAAAGGGATACCCATACCTTTGCTGAAGGAGAGAGTCTATCATGTCTCCTATATGGATGATGCGGTGGTTTTATTGTTTCATGGGAGGAATTTGCTGGGCTAAGTGAGCTCTTGGACCAATTCGAATGTGAATTTGGTCTAAGAGTGAACAAGGAGAAATCGGTGATCTGATTAATTATGAGCGGCAAGCAAATTCCCAGCATGTTTAAGGCTCCACCTCAGAAGTTTCTGGGTTTTCATCTAGTGCCCCCCCCCCACCATCTAAAATGAGGAAGGAAATTGAAGATGATTAATGATTAAGATAACAAAATTTACTGGATCATTGGAGAAGATTTATTTGTCTTATGCCGTCATGCTGCCCAAGATCACATACTTCCTTGCTGGATTCTCACCAACGAAAGCCTTTATAAGGAACATCGAAATCCAATGTAGGAAGCTGTGTTGGGAAGGTAAAGCTCCGGTCATCAGCCTGGGCCTCCTACAGAAACCTAAGCAGATGAATGGATTAGGATTACACTCAGTCAAGATTTTATTAATACAGGGTTCTTCATAATGTGCTTACCAGATTATTTACGAAAAAACCCAGATTTAGAAGGGCCAATATTTCCAGAAGAGATAACTCCTACTAATAGGCCACCTCCCAAAAGTGGAAGGCTTTGGATTCAAAAGCAAATCTCCATAGTACTTAACAACCTAAAAGTGAAGAAGCTGGGAACAATGTTCAACAACAAACTAAACTACTGGAACACATATGATTTTATGAATCCGGGAGAAACTAAAATTGACAATATTCTTTCGATTGGGATATCTAGGTTCTCAAGGTTGACTGAGTGTTCAAAATTTAGAACCGAGATTTATTTTTTAATCAAGGTCAACCTTGGGGCCTTGCCTACCACTGAATTCCTACATAGTAAATTATAATTTGGACTCTACATGTGCACTATGTAAGTGAAGTGATGAGACAATGGCACATATATTGGAAGAGTGTTAAATTTGGAATAACATAAGGAACATTATTAAGTCTCTCATTAAAAACAAAGAATCAGTTTGTGTAAATTTGATTAAAGCCTTCAAGAATGGACATTTTGAAATCATAAGATTGGTGACATTTATAAATTTTTGCATTTAGTTGCTAAGAAAATAAGATCATCTTCGAAAGTGGAGAAGAATATGACATGATTAAAATGACTTTACACTTATTAGAAGAAATTAAAGAATTAGATCAAAAATTTTCTCAGAATTGGACGTTCGACCAGACCTCGTCCCTCATAAACCTAAAACAAAGTGTAATACTGATGATGAAAAGAATATAAAGTTGTAAATTGCTTTATAATGTAAATGTTATATGTATTAAAGTTATATGTATAGGTATATATATGTTATAGAGAAAGAGGATAGAAAAGATTTTAAAAGAATATAAAATAGGATGGTAAATATATTAAAGATATTATATGAATTGAAAAGGTTAGGAAATATTTTTTAAAAAATTTAAAAGTTTGATAGGAATTTAATAATTTTATATAAAATAATGTTTTTTAATGGTTATATTTTTATGTGTGTTCAAATTTTGTAGATCTGATGAAGACTGCATGGTATAGTCGAAACTGTAATCAATAATAAAAGTTTTTTTGCTGAAAAGTGAAGTGTGTGAGATTTTTGAAATTCAATATTATAAATTCACAGATACTAAGAAAATTTGAGTAAACCATTTACCTAAAACATTTTAGATAAATTTTGTATGGAAGAGATCTAAGAACTAGAAAATACTATTATAAATTTATTCACCTAATTGATGATTAATAGGACAGGGCTTTCGTTTGATTAACGGATCAGCTTTGATCAATGACCCAATTAATATATTAAGACTGCTTTAATAATGCTTAATGATAACTGATTTGTTTACTGTAAAGAATCTACGATATATGTCATATAATTTTTAGTCTAAGGTATTCTGTGAAAACCTGCTGTTAAGAAATTTTTTATGAATGTTATCCCTATCTTGGATTGGCTAACCTTATGATCTGTAAGTAAAGTGTATGGCTTTCATATATGGTTCATAATGACTAATCT
The DNA here is from genome assembly GCA_028023455.1 of Epiperipatus broadwayi. Taxonomy (NCBI): domain Eukaryota; kingdom Metazoa; phylum Onychophora; class Udeonychophora; order Euonychophora; family Peripatidae; genus Epiperipatus; species Epiperipatus broadwayi. The sequence continues at coordinate 47,121 of JAQFVV010013706.1, forward strand.
CTTAAAATTTAAATGTTAAATTAATACACACAGAAATATTGGAAGTGCTCTTCACTTGGTAAGATAAAGCTTTATAGATCAAATGGTTAAATATATTTTTAATCATTATCTATATCTTCATAAATTAAGCAAACATATGTGTTTAAATTGACAAACACTATCATATATGTGATCAGATTAATGTAAATGGGCCACAACTATGATTTTCTGAAATGGGAAATTATATGTCTTCAATTTCTGGTAATATTTAATGTCTTAATGTGTTATGAAATTAACTATTTATTCTATGTATACAAGTGTAACTTCTGATTTTGTTAACTGATCTTTATGGCGATTGTTATGTAAACGTCCTTTTTTTGTAAATGATTTATGGATTGTGAATAAATTTTTCTTTTGAAAGATAAGTGCAAATTTTTTATTTATATTCATAAATTAAATTGCAGAATAAGTCTAATGATTTCAATCGTAATTAAACTTAATATGTATTAAGAAACAAATTATATGTTTCAATTACAAAATTAGATTTCAGTATTATGCTTATAAGTAGATCTTGGTGAATATCAGTTATATAGAAATTGTGCTCAACATTAATTCTATCAATATAGTTAAATAATTATTATGTTCACTGATTTCTGACTACAATACCAAATGCAATACTCATGTTGACATAATTGAGTTTTGAAAAGTTGTTGGTCAATTAATTTGCTCTAATAAAAAAAATTTCCGAAAAAGTGTTTGAGTTTAAGACAATTTAATAAAGAGTGCTCAACATGTTACTCATTCACATTGTGATAAAAATATTGCAGAAAATCGTTTTTCACTTTTTCATAATCAGTTAAATGTCTTGCAGATAAGACAATCATAAATCAAAAATTAGAAGCAATTTTAAAGATGATTTCTTAAATCATTTATTTTTATACATTCACTTTTATAAACCTGATTTATTAAAAAAATATTTAATGTGGAAAAATGTCACTAATTATACTCCAACTTTTTTTTATTTCATTATACACATTTAGATGATGAAAGTAAGTTTTAATATTATATATTTTTTCAGTGTATGAGTAAATAGGTTATGGGTTTGCTAAAAGTAACAGCTTGAATACACCAAATGGATTAGCCATTTTTATGTAGAATTTCTTTATAGTAATATAATGTTCTGGTTTCTCATGATCTTCACAGCTTCTAAGATTAATTTTAAAAGGGCATATATTTCAAGTCTAATTTACTTAAAATAAAAATATTTAATGCCTTTATTTTCATTAAAATTATATCTTAATACATCATAATCAAAACAAAATTTCCTAAAATACCAAAACACTCTCATTTAATTCTCCAGAAACTGTTCATTACTAATATATTACAATTTATATTCAGAAAAATAACACATTCCTGTAGATTTAACATCACCAGTAAAGGTCAAGAACTAATCACAAGCTATAAACTTATTTAATAAAATCAATACTGATTAATAAAGATTTAATTATTTTCTTTCCACATATGGACCATTATTTTCAATAGAAAAACAAATTCATTTAAAACCTTTTTTTCAATTTTTTCTAATTTTATATATTATTTCCATTTCAATTTTGTCTAATGTTTCAACCGTATTATATAGCCATTGTCAAAAATTATTACCAATAATATATATTGTGACTGGTGATAATCAAACACTCATCACGTTTTGGTCCCCTAGCACCGTATTCAAGTGTTAGTTGTTTTGTAAAATGTAAAAGTATAAATATTTAAAAACCAAAAGAGAAGTTTGTGGGTAATATATACACACATATTGTCAGATACATTGTAAAATATTTGCATATTGCAACTATTTTTTTTTTTATTTGTGATATTAATTTTTGTTAACAAATTCTCTTTTATGTATTTTACATTTTTTTTATATCTGAGATAAAGGAAGAAAAACTAATTAAAATGTATGTTAGTTTGTTTTAATTAAATTTACAGATAAAAAAAGTACTAAGATTTCATTCATTGTCTTTGTTACAAATATTTTGTAGAAAAAAATTTAACAGTACAGGTAGAGTATGATGTGATATAGTGTCATGGTGATACAGAAGAGAAGGTCTGAAGTATTGATTTAAGAATACAAAATCTAAAATAATAATAAAGAACATTGAGAGATTTAGAAATAAAGATAAACTCTAACAATAAATCTATTTAAAATACAGAAATTAAATTTTAGAAATTCATTATAAATTTATATAAAAAGTAACATTTTCAATATATCAAATGTTGACAAGAGCTCAGTCTAAAATAATGGAGGAAAGTCAGCAAGTAGAGCTACAAGAGTGTACAGCCAATGTTGCCAGAGATAGATTAAACAATGAAACACATGGCAAATGAGTTACCAAGTACATTCGACATGAAAATGCTTAGTGTTTTAATTAAAAATATGGATACAAAACTGCAAAATATGGAGCATGTCAGAAGAATATAAATTATGAATTGCTTGTAGTCACTTGCAAGAAGATGTGCAGTCTTTGAGGGACTTATTATTTAATAGGCCCAAAAATTGCAGTTACCAAGTTCTGTTTAGCAATTCTTCGATATCAAATAACAGGAGAAAATGCCATAAATTGCTTTGATTGTAAAAAACATAATAAAAATGTTTCATGTATAGGAACAATAAAAAATGAATTGAAAACTAGATTGAAAACATGTAAAATTAATAATTCTAATACTGAATATACCAACATATCTAAGAATTTAAACATTTAAATGTGCAAATGGAGAGGTTGGAAAATATTAGAGCTTTTATGGAAAAATTAATGATTAAAAATTTATATATAAGAATGATAATCGTCGTTCTGAATAAATATAATATTAAGAATCTTGTGAAATTATAGAAGAGTAATAATAATAAAAGATACATTATATAAAAAGGGGAAAAAAATCTGTAAAAGGATGAAGGCAAATATAAAATTAAGCAAGAAGTCAGCTCTCAATTATAATTATATATGAAAATGCTTTCTTGTGGTATTTTTGTAAATAGATCCACTACAGAATATGACCAAAATTATCATGGATGGATTAAATTTCTGAATAAAAAAGAATTGACAATTTATTATTAACACTTGTAAAAAGCGCATGCACAATAGTTTGACAGGCTGATCTTTAATGTATACAATTTAAGGAAAATATAATTCATATACATACTAATGAAATTTATTGATATCAAAAAATAATGACTTATATATCTATATTTAAATGGCTATAATTTTTTTACATGACAGATGGAAGTTCTTGAGACATATATTGTAGATCTTTCTCTGGCATAATAAATTAGATAAACCATTTAATTCTATATTTAGATGCATCAATCATTAGACCTACTTAATGTTTGCTGCATGGATAAATAATTTTTTTGATGGGAGTGGCTAGGCTTGATTGTAAATCCAATTTCCAACTCGATTTTTGACCATGTTGCTTGATTAAATATATTGAAATGAAATAATAAAATTCAGTTAAATAGAAACAAGCCTTTCATCTTGATATATATGGAAAGTTTTCTCCACTGTGCAAGAAAGGAATGAAATGATAAATTATTTCCACTATTGGATCTTCCTTTTAGGAACACTAAATGAAATCTAAAATATTTATTATTAAGAATGGACTAGTTATTAAGATAAAATTGAGCTAATTGAGTAAATATTATCTAATAACATTATCTGGGAGTATTGTTGTGAAATAAAAAGAACATATGGTGCCATTCTGCTTTACATTTGTAATTAAATATTAATAAATTCTACAGTAGAATTATATGTCTGCATTAAAATCTGCTTCAAAATAATTCATCAGGCCAAAATATTTTATTTTTTCTGGGCTTGGATTGATATTGAAAAGCTTTGACTTTCTCAGGATTAAGTTTATTGCTCTAAAATGAAATTATAGACCAAAAAAGTCATTTTATTAATATAATTCAAAATTCACATGGGTTTTGACAGTTGATGACATAAATTTACTTCAATTCTTACACTGGTTAATGCATTATTAGTATATAGAATTAGATTCTCCATTTGCTGAAACAGCAGTAGTTTTTGTTTCAAAATTATTAGTAGCTAAAGAGATTCAAGGTGTAGTCTAATGCAATTAAACAGGTTCTTATTACTGATTTTCACAAAAATCCAACTATCTTCTGGGACAAGTATTTGTTAAACATAACTACAAATTTCTCTGCCTAATCTGCCATTTAATTCATTTCAGCTAGTATTTTGAATATATTCAAAACTGGTTATGAATTGTTTGGAACTTAATTCCAGTCATATGATACTTTTCAAAAATACACACATGCCCATTTACATTACTTGTAAGGACAATAGATAATTGATATTTGGAAATTTGCGACAGGCATGACCCCATACCTGCCATGACTAAAAAAACAGTTTACATACCAAATTTTTGATATTCAGTAATATTTTTATTGCAAAATTTTTAAAGTGGCATTTGGTATACCAAAATAAATCTGGAACCTGATTTTTTAATTCTATTCAACAGAAATTAATTTATGGCAAATTTGTACTGAAATGGGCTGGTCTGTTCTTGTGACATGTATATGGGATCATGCCCAACATGCAATGGGCCGGACACTTCCACAAAAGTTGCTGTCGATGGTGTGACAAAATCCTAACCTATGATTGCATCCACCTCCTGTGGGTTTGTTACTCATTAAACCTAAATACAATTTGGGCTAGTTCATCAACATCTCACCCTCCTTTTTGGCTCTGTTATGCCTCAATATTCAAACTCATGGAAAATTTTGCCTTTGACTCCTCTGAGATGACTCTGCACAAGCCAACAACTACTGTACCTCTATATGGGTGACAATTGATTTACATACCCACCCAACATTTTCCACTATTATTACATATAGAATGAGATATGTGCAAGTATATTTCCACCTACATCTTATTTAGTGAATGCAAGGTTGTTTTAATAAACTTTAGACCAATTCGATATAAGTAGGTGCTATAACATTTTATTATGTAACGAAACAAAATAAAAATATATATTTGAAAACATTTTACCAACAGTAAACAATTTAATTGGCTGTGTTAAGGTTGGATTTCTACTATATTGATACAGAAAGCAAAAAGAAAGTTATAAATTTTAGATGAGTTTGAAGCTAATTTACTTTATTATGCTAGTACATTCGCTTTAGCATATAAAAGTCTAGATTCACAAAAAAACAACACAAAAATTCATATATACGAATATCTAGTGAATTTAGCTAGTGGTTATCATATTCTTTTATTCTGTTTATAAAAATGACCATTTGTTAGCTTTTGAGACGATCATCATTACCATTATCACCTCCCAAAATAAAGTATGCAAACAGGAAAGTAACTGTCGCTTAGCCATGAAACAATTTAAAGTAAAGCCATATTTTTTTCTGAAATTATTCCATTTATAAAATGTTTTAAAAAATCTTCAATAAATATTAGCTAGTACTGCTCTATTTGAAAGTAGAGATTGTGAAGATTATAGAATAACAATTCAAGCCTACGTCTTATTTTAAAATCTTTGATGTAATAATATTGCATATACATGTAGGTAATCACAAAATAATAGGCCTCTCCTTTTCTTTATCAATAAGTAAAATTCTCATAGTTTTAAGTACGGGATCCTTTGTGTAACATTTAATAACTAATCAATAATTTGATGATTTAAAACATCAAGCGGTTAGCCGAGAGATCATCGCAGCTACCTTGCAAGCAAATAGTTGTTTGCAAACGATTGTGGGTTCGCCTTCCGGCCGATGCTATGACATATGAAAAAAAAACTAGTAGTAGAAGTAGAAAAGATTAGGAAAAGTAAATGTAAATTGATCTTTTTAAACAAATTGACACTTTTCTATAAAAGAATAGGTGTCATATTTTTCAAAACCAATTACTGCTCATCCAATAAACTTTTAGTGTTTACATGTAACACTAGCTATATGTTATATTTATAATTGAGGCAAATATGCTTATAACTTCTATTTCACCAAAATGCTTTAAATCATAAATAAGAATATCTGCAAAAGTTAAATGTCTTTCAAATATCATTTTTAATTGAAGCAAGATACTTCAGTTGACTCATGTCACAACCTTTAGTAATGTCTTTAATATTCTTATTCTGGTATTCTTAAATATCAAATCATAATTTAATCTGCAAATGCCAAACTCATAAAATCTCTATGTATTCGAACATCCTCTTTACTTCAAAAATTGTACTAATCATTTATTAGATTAAAAATATATTGTGTACATGATTTGAAGAGTAATATCAAAACAAAAAATTGTCTAATTTTTAGAGATTATATCCAAAAAAAAGAACAATTAGGATGCACATGAGGTGTATGAGTTTATTTTATGGATAACATTGGATTAAAAATGGTGTACATAAATAAGTTTATAAGATAAAAATTAGTTCTATAAAATTACAATTTATTTCCATTAATTCACAGTAGATTGTTGGGAGAGAGATAAATATCAAGGGGTACTGAAGTTTGGCCTCTAACATTGAACTTTCATAATTCATTGTAAAATGAAAAATGTAGTTTGTGAAATGTCAGCTTGAAGTAGATATATAACATCTTACAAAAATGAATATAAAGTAATAATCCTGATGTTAGATAAGCACTATTTATATCGTTAATGCAGTATGAGAAGTTGAGATTTTGGTGTCTATTGCTATGAGATTGTGATAGGTACTTACTGCTGATCATGCCTGAAGATAATGTTTTAGGATTACTTCCTTTCTCTGACAATCTGTAGCAGGCACTGATGTTAGCATGTGTCATGTTTTATAAGGAAAATATTTATAGATAAGATCTTGAGATTTATTTTAATGATAAAATGTAGTTATATTTGTTTAACTATTTGCCTATCAGTAAAGGTAATGTTTGATTGTGGAATATTGACCTTCCCTGTTTTGTGCACAATTTTATTGGCTTGCCAATATTAGATTTATTATCAGATGAAACAAAGTGGAATGTATTAAATATTACATAGCTAAGTAAATTAGAAAGTTACTTTGAAATTTGTGGAGGGGTCATCAGAGGTGTGGAAGAAATGAAACCATAAAAAACAGTACTGCAGACTATCCATCGAACAGAATCAAACTACTAAGAAGATCAATCACCTATGTTAACACTTGAACCTTACCAGTAAGTTAATGGCCATAACATCTATCTATATTAGGAATTTGTGAACTGAATTTTAAATAATAAACTGTTACTGTGGACAAAAATAAAAGAGACATTAATTATCTATTACTTCAAAGTGAGATATTTGAATCCAAATGGTTAAAATAATTATCTGAGTATGTGTATGTTTCTTTCCAATATTATTTTTTTATTATAGGTGTTTAAATGCTGAATGTGTTGTAATAAATATTTACTACTAATATAAAACTGTCATTGTACCTGCTGTAGTTAGTTACATTGTTAATTTTGAGTGTTAGATTTTATTATTTAATTTTGGAGTAGTGTATGAATTACTTTACTAGTATTCTTATTTCTTAATTAAGTCCAGGAGGAGTATGTTGCTTAAAATAAATTGACGGGAAATCTTAATCCCGATTTGTAATTATTACTTTATAAGTTACGATGTGCTTGACGCAAAATGTGATGTGATGCACTGTGACTTCTCCTTAAACGGAGTCAGGAATCTCTCAGCAACTATGCCCAGAGAAACCTGTTAGCCACTTTATCTTCCCTTTCCATTCTCCACCCTAAGTTTTCCCATAATCTGCTCCATCCCATTTCCACAACATAATCTTTGTCAACTCTATGACCTTTATATCTAAATCCCCCTTATCTTATCCCAAACCCAGCATAAAAATCAATAACCCACTTTCTGTATAATCACTTTGTTTATATTTATTCTAACATATCTTCATTATTTGTACCCTTTATGCTTTCAAGCATTTACATTCAATTAACAGATGCCTAATATTTTCTATGCCTTCCTTACACAATTTGCAGACTAAATCACCCATATTTTTCCATTTACGTATACAGTATATTCTCTTGTTGCTAAAGATCCCGTTCATCTATCGACTTTGGCGCCCTCTTTTATAAATAAAAAAAACTGATTCTGCCAGCAATTGAAATTGTAATAATTCTTAGGTCAAGTTAATCAGGAAAGATAGCTACGTTTTTAGAAATATGAGCGAAGTATTTTTCTCCTTCGTAGCTTGATTAACTTACACATTCTAGTGGGCAATTGAAGGCCTATCAAAACATTACAATATATATACTATTGGTTATTAGGGCACTTTAATTTATTGATTTTTATTTAATAGTTTTTTATGAAATGAAAATAAACAAGAGCTAGTCTGTGCATAAAATTGGTGCAAAATAAAAGAAAAAAATATTTAACCCAGAGCAATACTTAGAGTGAATGTTATAAATGATAAGACAAATATAACTGTAAAGCCAAATAAAATTCCCAAACCTAAATGATTTACAGAAATCTATCTAACAAAAATTTGCATTACTGATTTGGTGAAGATGTATACATATTAAAATGATTATTTCATGTAGAGAATGAATGAGGTAATATGATAGTAAACCCAGTTAAATATTATAAAATAACATTTCTTTAATGAACTATTTTATTGTAACCTTAATTTTAACTTTTAGATAAGAGTGAATTATGGGCTAAAATCCACTGGTAATTGTCTCATTTCAATTATCTAACAAGAACACTAGTTTAGCTCTTAAAAATCACTTAATGTTCAAAATTAAATCAAATCAACTTTTAATTGTTATTATTTTATGATATAATCTAAATCATCAGTTGTTATAGAATAAATTAATATGTTGGTGGATATATGTGCAAGCAATTTACTTGAAGCAAATATCCAGAAATATGGTCATATATATATATATAATTTCCTTAGGACTAAAAAACATTATAAAGCTTAGGAATTTGGGGGTTACCCATTAAATCTAATGTTCAGATTTGTATGTATCATGTTAATTCAATGGAATTAAACCACTAAGCATCATATAATCACCATTTCTTATGGATGAGTAGGCATTAGATAGGGATTTTATGCACAAACCTTGCATCCATTAATTATTCTGGCTTGCAATGAGTGGCACTACCATATGAAGAATTTTCCAGGTTTAATTCAATGGAAATAATCTAGAATTTATTAATTAGAAGTTAAAAAAAAGAATTCATTGCTAGTATGATATGTAATGTAATTGAAAGGTAATTTCTGTGAACCATTTCTCTGAAAGTGATTTTTATTTTTTCAACACATAGCGGTAAGTTAAAGGCAATACTAATACTTCTATTTACTTGGAGAAAATATTGAAAAATTAAATATAATCTTGATGTGTTTTTGATGCCCTGACCATCCTTGCCTATGTCTAAAGAAAAATCAAAAACAGAACTACAATATTGTACATTTAAGTGGGAATGTTTCTAAGTTCATTGCTGAATGCTATATGACTCTATGCTTACTTATGAAAAATGCTTCATTATTTATACACTTTCTTATCTTTTTACATTAGTGCAAACTATTATTTTTAGGTTTAACATCAAGAACAAATAAATACCTTTCTGTGTTCTGAAAGTACTGTTTATTAAGGAGCATTTATTCTAGTTTTAATGATTATCATCATTTTAAAATATTTTTGATTCACTATTTATGAATAATGCTTCATTATTGATACTTTCTTATGTTTCTATCAGTGCAAATTATCTATACTTTTTCAGGTTTAACATTAATATCTTTCTGTGTATTAAAAATATGGTTGATACTGTAGCATTTATTTTAGTTTATTTTCAAGTAGATTATAAAATTCTCCAGTGGAAAAGGGCAAGTATTTCACTGAAAGTGCAATATTTCACATGATGACATTTCAGTAAAGCACAAATGTAAAAGAAAAAATAAAATGTGTGAAGCAGATCCAACCTTTTGTGTAATTTATCAATTTAAATAGTTTTACTTTATTGCCTTTTCACTATTTTTTAATGGTAACAGAATTGAAGTAGATGAAAGTAACACATTAGATACAGTAGATAAAAAGAAATAGTGGATAATGAAAGAATGAATATTTTGGATCCATTATACTTTTATTTTCAATAATAAAACACTTTTTTTACATTCTCATTCCACTTGCTCTTAAAAATATACATTTCTATAAAATAAGATCTCCAAAATTCTTATGTATAAAACTAAATATTTAAAACTCATTTCTATATGTTTTATTTTTGTTTTATGATGGCATTTTCATTCCATGTATGAATTACTCTATTATCTGAATTTTATGGTTTACCTACATGGTACAGGAAAGGAACTCAAGAGCTTTCCTTAGGGCATTAAAAGAAATTCTTATTTATAGACTTATTATATATACATTTCTATTTCATAAAAAAATATAATCATGTGAGAAGTTCTTCCAGGTAGAACTTTTAATTAAGAAGTATGTTTGTAATTGTAAATAATACAATACATTCAATAGATAAATTATCTAGTGCTTGGATTTTTTCTGCATTCCCTTTTAATTGGGAATACATAGCTATAAAAAAAAAATTGAAAGTTAATAAAAGTTAAAAATGTACAGAACTTTCTTACTTATAGATACATTTTAAGACATCATTCATAAAATAAAAGATTTCCTATCGAAAATAAATGTTTAGATTTCCACTCTTCTCCACTTATATAAAATATTATTTTTTAATATTATATATATTTTTAACAATATGCCTTTAAATTTTGAATTACATAGTCTTTCTACTTTCTTGTTATTGCTTATTGTGTTGTTTATTTCTCATCAATTGCTGAACAACTTTGATGCTCATCTCTATTTTCTTATTTGTTTTTCCAAAAGAAAATTAAAATAAATGATGTTAAACAAAAAAATTGTTCCCCTTATTTCAAATAAAAAAAACATAATAAAAATTTCACAGTTATATTATTAAAATGTCTCAAATTTATCATATTATCATCTTATCAATAAAGCATCACATGACCTATCACACTTTCTACATTTTGTTTGTTTAGTTACAAACTATCCCATCTTTTTTTTGACACATACTCTAAGCATTGAAAAGTAATGATAGTTGTCAGCTGATAGTCCTTAATAAATCCCTATCATGCACTTTCCTATTCTAAATTCCTAAAATAGTTTCAAATGTATCCCTTTTGTCAATGAGGAGTCTTAGATCTAGATCAGAGCCACTAAATCTTAGGATCTGATGCACTTCATTCCAACTTTTATTGTATATTTTTATGTTATAATCTCAAACTATCAGCCCAGACTGAAAAACAAATATCTTCAACTAAGCTAATTTGCTTCTATAGTCATATAAATCTGAATTCAGTTCAGTTTATATGTTATAGTATCCTAATTTTTTAATAACTAATGTTACCTCTATCCCATGGTATTCCAGTCTATGTTTTGTTTACCAAAGACCATTTAGTAATAAATTATTGACCAATGTATTTTTAATTCAATTAATAACATTCAATCTGAATAAATGCGAAACCAAAATTTGAAATTCTTAATTCTGATCTCTGTAGTATATTGGCATAGTTTGTTCTTTACAGCTGTATAAGTTATATATCAATAGCACTCCTGAATTAGTACGTGTTGACCGAGATTAAAACTTTTCATGAACCAAAGAAAAAATGGTTTATATTAGATGAAGTTGTTTATCAATTCATATAAATTACGTTATTTGATAGAAATCACAACAATTTTTCTTAGCCAAATAAATTACAAAAAAATGGGAAAACTCATATTTGAAAAGATGAACTGGCCTGCTTAGATACTAACATAAACATGCCAATATAATTAAAATAATAGACAATGATCTATCAGTAATGATGTACTCCAAAATTCAATTATAGTGCCAATTGAAATTTTTTTTATAGAAGTATTACAAAATATGATAGAACATGAATCTTTGATTCATACTGATAGCTAATTTCTTTATGGCATTTTCTAAACTACTGCATTTCATAATAAAACTAATTGACAGTTATCGGGAAAATAATTGTTTTTAATCATGGTGACTTTTATATCAGTTTCAGTAATTTATAAATAAATATAATCCTTTGTCCATCAATACATGTTTAATCAACATTTTTAGCTCATTAATAAAAATAATAATTGTATTTTCACTGTTAAGATTTCTACTGCTATTGAGATATAAAGTCACATTTCAAAACAAAGTTATTTTGTTTAAGAGAACCATGAATATGTGTTGAAAGGAATTATCATAGAAACATAAGATACCTGGAAACAAAATTTAGTGTGGCCATAGGAAATATTTCATTCATTAAATCCCCTATGGTCTCAAGGAAATGTGGATACACACTATCTTGCATTTATCAATTAAGACCTAGTTCTTGTGCAATAATGCAAGAAAGCTTTTCATATGTTAAATATAACATGTTAAATTCTGTTTTGAAATTTGAAGTATATATGCATTTATTATATACAGTAAAATCATTTTTTAAAGATATAATTTATATTATGGTAAATTTATATTATTAAAATAATGGTAGAAATCAATTGCCTGTATAGATTAGTATAAAAAACAAAATTCAGAGAAGATACAAAACAAAGTTTTTCATGACTAAACATATGTGAAGAAAAATGAGTCCACAGCAGGGAGTGTGTGTGTGTAAATAATGAAATAACGGCAGTGTGTAAATAATGAAATAATGGCAATGATGCATTATGTGTTAGTAAAGGGGTATTAGATTGCTTGGAAAAAGTACAAAGGGAAGTAGGAAGACATGCATTAGATTCTGAGGTGTGGACAGCAAAAGAGGCAATTCAAGGAGAAATGGGATGGTCAATTTTTTATATGAGGGATGCAAAAAGCACATTGAAAATGTTCGGTAGATTGCAGTTTATGGATAATAAAAGAATAGCCAAAATAGTATTTAATGGGGTTACAAGTAAAGGGCAGGCAACAAGATGGGTGAGAAAGGTAATGCGGCATGCAGAAGATTTGGATAAAGAAGTTATGTCAGTATACTTGTACAAAAGATGGGATGATTGTGTTAGGAGGATTGTTGAGTGTTATAGTGGGAAGGAGTGGGATAGAAGAATAGATGCATTAATAAAGAATAGGGAGTTGGAGAGATGGAGAACTAGTATGGAGAGTAAAATGAGTTTAAATATATATAGAAGTAAACGAACATTGGGTGTGAGTTAATTTATGATAATAGTAAGGAAAGTAGTTTATTGTTTAAGTCTCGAATGGGATCTTTAGCAACAAGGGAATATATACGTAAATGGAAAAATATGGGTGATTTAGTCTGCAAGTTGTGTAAGGAAGGCATAGAAAATATTAAGCATCTGTTACTTCAATGTAAATGTTTGGAAACAGAAAGGGTGCAAATAATGCAGTTATGGAAGGTTAAATATGAACAAAGTGATTATTCAGAAAGTGAGTTATTGGTTTTTATGCTAGGTTTGGGAAAAAATAAGGGGGATTTAGATATGAAGGTCATGGAGTTGACAAAGATTATATTGTGGAAATGGATTGAGCAGATTATGGGAAACTTAGGGTGGACAATGGAAATGGAAGGTAAAGTGGCTAACAGGTTTCTCTGGGCATAGCTGCTGAGAGATTCCTGACTCCATTTAAGGAGAAGTCACAGTACATCACATCACATCAAAATTGTATTGTATTTTAAGATTGATAATAAAGTTAGGAAAGCCAGATTAATCTTTATTAGACAAAAGATAAATTTATCGAAAATTTGAAAAACAATTTAATGTAAAAAAAAGTTGGAGCGGTCGACGGAAAAAAAATTTAAATGGTGAAAAAGAAAACCTAAAGTCAGGGGAAATAAAATGTAAGAAGGTGAATACTGTACCGGTCAAGCTAGCACATTCGCGCAACAGAATCCAGAGTCCAAGCAAAGATACCAAGCCGACCAGTATGAGATGGTTAGATCTCGAGACTGACCGCACTTCAACTCCTTCACCTGTGCTCCAAGACTCACGACCCTACGGATGACCACCTTGAAGATACATATAGATATCATTTTAACCGCGAGCCGACATAGGTCATCGGAGAAGCAATGAGACTCATAACAAAAAAATGGAATTTATCAACTATATATATTTAAAACTAATTAATGCACAGGAAATCACATATATAATATAAAGAATTTTGAATTGGATTGAAATAAATAAGATCGAGAGCAGAGTAATTTATTAAATAGTATGTTTATTTTTGCAGATTAAATTTGACGATTTTTATATATATTATTCTTGCATTTTACAATTAAAATGCGCGTAGCATCTAACATTTTTGGAGAGCGCTTTAACATTCTCTCCTTAAAATTATTTTACATTTGTTGTGCTATTCGATGAAATTAAATATCGTTTTCATCATTTGCTTTATTATCTTATTGATCAGTCACTGCATTGTAGCTATGGGGCAGATTATGCTAATCCCTCTTATTTCATGGTTTTCAGCTAAGTAATCAGACGAAGCCTTGTTTACACAGATAGAGGAAACATTTAAAGTCAAATTTATCTATAATATTACTATTTCAAACTATTGTACATGAGACCGAAACTAGCTCTTGAATATGTCAGACAATGGCTGAAACTTAATTTAAGGGAGGAAGAGTTGGCAACAAAAGAACCAATGCGCTATAGCACTGGTAAACAGTTATAATAAATGTTGCTCTGCGGATGGATTACTATTTAGGGTTTTGTGATCAACACCGGAGCCCTATGACCGATCGCCATGCTGCTAAAGAGGGTTGGGGTAGCTAACACTAGTGCCTGGAATTTGATGTCAGGTCTTATTCGTGTGCGACCCAAGGATTGTAAGAGGGATGGCCGTTCCGAGTCCCATCTTAAAGAAAAATGCAACATAACGAGAAAGTTTAAATGTATAATAAAATTATCACATCCGCCAAGCAAAAGAGTTGAAATAATTTAATATTTAGCCACGAGAACGATAGCTAATCAGTGGAATCATTAGCGCCAACTCTAATATGGCATTTTAATAATCATATGCTATACGTGGGCGTACTTTTAAATATTCTTTGCTTTCTAGTTTCACTCTCAAATAACACATTTGATTACGCGATTAATGAAAAAAAAAGGGGGGGAAAGTATATTTGGAGGGCTTTTACAAAATGAAATAAATAACAAATATACTTATTCAAGGCTTGGATATTGCTTAGTGAAAATTAAATTGAAATTTACTTTGGGTTAAAACAAGTTTCCCATTTTAAAATTGCCAACAAATAATTAAATAATCAAGGTCAAAATAATAATCAGCACATAGCCAATTCTTGATAGTTATTTAAGAGGGTTTCGAAACAGCGTGCATTAAACTACGATAAATAATTATTAAATGAAGAGGGGTCATTCTCTCTTTTCTTTATTATTAATATTGAATGCCCGCTGTTTCGAGGCATTAGCATATAATTTATATTTTAAAATAAAAAAAGAAATAAAGAAACCATAGTCACAACTTCAGTGAGAAAATTGAAAATAAAATTATTAAAATCATTTAGTTAGGAAACATTGGAAAGTAGGTCAGAATTATATAAAAAAAAATAATTAAATTTAAGAATAAAATTTTACATTTAGCAATTTACTTGAATTCAAGATTTTAGAATTAAAATAAATTTTATAAGTCTAGACTTAAAGAAAAATTAATATATTGAACTGCAGTTAGAAATGGTGATGTTACCGGTCATCTTGTAGTACTTGAGCTGGAGTTACGGGAGTCTTTGTGGCGGCTTGCGGCATCATCTTCCCATGGTTAGAGCGGAGAGGTTATGGTGGCATACTGGTGATGGTGGTTTTTTGATGGAAGTAAAGGCCCATCGCCTTCACTCTGGAGCTTAGCCAAGGCTGCCTGTTTTAGCCTGACATTTTCTCTCACACAGATATAAAAATTATTGTCTTAACTCGATGTCAAAATGTTCACGGTTGCTTTTGGTTCAGGATATACGCTGGATTCAAAAGCTTAACGATGATCAAAGAAGGCAAAAATTCACAGATGTAGCATTCAAGCTGTAAAGATTCAAAGCTGTCATGGTTTCAAAAAGTAAAGATCTAAGATGGCTCCTCCACTTTACATGGCCTTTTTAAAAAATGATCGCCTTATCAGCCCACACACCTTGTATTTCATCTCCATCAAGATTACAAAATTTTTAATTTGCTTATGAAATTAGTGGTTGATTTCAAACATGCTGACATTCCTTTTAGGTGTTATAACTTTTCTCTGATTATCAAATTTTTAATTAAATCGAATTTTAATCAGTTTAATCCGATATTAGATTTTATTCATCAAATATAAAATCACAAACCAATTTTCTTTAAAAAACTTGTTTTTTATTATTATGACTATATGAAATTAATATCAAGAGCAACGTTTCGACTATTTACTTCCTTATAGTCTTTTTCAAGCCACTAAAATATAAAAAATAATAAAACAAATAAAATAAAACATAATACAATCATTAAACTCTACATATATTTCAAATCTTCTCAATACAAAAACATAAATTTAATATAAAACATTAGAACATTACCTTCCTCTATTTAAAACAACCTACAATTTAAACTTCTATTTAAAACACTCTGTTTAAATTATATTTAGATAAAATATCTCAAAAACCAGTCCCATCACCCACAACAATCAATTAGTTTTTTTCTTTTATTCCTATATTGTTTAAATTCCCTACTATAAAAATTTTTTTTTTTTTTTATTTTTTTTAAAACTTAGTAGGGAATTTAAACAATATAGGAATAAAAGAAAAAAACTAATTGATTGTTGTGGGTGATGGGACTGGTTTTTGAGATATTTTATCTAAATATAATTTAAACAGAGTGTTTTAAATAGAAGTTTAAATTGTAGGTTGTTTTAAATAGAGGAAGGTAATGTTCTAATGTTTTATATTAAATTTATGTTTTTGTATTGAGAAGATTTGAAATATATGTAGAGTTTAATGATTGTATTATGTTTTATTTTATTTGTTTTATTATTTTTTATATTTTAGTGGCTTGAAAAAGACTATAAGGAAGTAAATAGTCGAAACGTTGCTCTTGATATTAATTTCATATAGTCATAATAATAAAAAACAAGTTTTTTAAAGAAAATTGGTTTGTGATTTTATATTTGATGAATATTGTTTATACTGACTATTTTTTAAAAGAAAGAAGAAGTTCAAGATTAAAGGTTATGCTATTCTAGATTTTATTTTAATTAGTCAGGAATTTTGTTCTGATTTTATAATTTATGTGTAAAATCTCTGCTGTAAACATATTTTTAATTAGCGAGGTCTCCAAAATAATTGAGAATCAATTAGCTAGATTATTTTAAAATTGGCTTTTCTTTTTAGAAACCTAAGGCAGGTGTGGCATATACTGATACAATTGTTTACAGCAAAAACTTTATTAAACTTTTAATTCTACGAAAATACTTTTATTTTTAGAAAAAAATCTTTTTTCTTTTTAAAAGGAAACTTGTCAGCGCATTTGCAATCAATCACCCTTTCAATGTGTTTTTACATTAAATTGGTTTATAATAAAAATGAAACTTAAAATTTAATAAATATTTTAATCATGCCACTAGGCTATATATATTCAATATAGGTGGATTATATTCCCACATACGAATTTAAGTAATGAATTATTAAATTGACGCTACATTATTACTGTACTAAAAATAGTTTAAAAATATTACGTGATAAAATTATACGCTATAACTCTGGCAATACTATTCAATTATAGCGTTCTTTCGTATGTGCGTATATAATGCTGTTTATATAGCCGTGATTGCAATTTTTAGCTTACAAATTTTAATTTAGACTTATTAAACAGGTTTGAACTTAACACAGATGAGTGGGTTATTAGGATGGTTGGTGAAATGGTGAGGGATTTGAAGACAACCGTTTCAATACTTAATGGTTTCATTTGTTTATAATGCATAGCTTTTGAAATAGTTTCGATCTTAATAACTCTTGGGCTATCTGTAGGTGAGGTTAGTACATAAATTTGTTAAGTGAATAAAAATGTAATGCACAAACACACCAATCCAAGGTTAAGCACAACAATTCGTTTATTTTTCAACTAAAATTTATATTTTTTTTTACTTTTTCAATCCATGCATTTTCCTCTCTAGTGAGCGCAACTATAATAGTTCGTTTAATAACAAATAACATTAATGTAGTAACCTGTGTGCTATTATTAACAGTTGAATGTAATTGGAACATTTAAATAAAGTTAAATTTTTCTAAAGACATTAAATATTTAATATTAGATGATGGAAATAATCCAATACATAAATACAATTAAAATATCACAAACTTTCAGGAAAACATTCATGTTCATTGGTTTGAAAGTTTTAAATTCCCAGTAGATGGCGGTGCAAAAAGAATGTTGAGATTTAAGGAAAAAACCGCCTTTTTTTTTTAGTTTGTAGGTAACGCACTTTTAAATTACGCATTCATATTTATTGTGTTTATTTTGGATATTTAAATATGTTACCTAAATTAATACGGTAAAGGTTTACTTTAGTGACCACAGCATAAAAATCATGTTCGCCCTCTAGTTTTCAAAATTATAAGTAAATTATTATTCAAAAATCTTACGTATATACTACTATATTACAATTACATTAAAATGTAAAAGATAAAAAAAATATTTACCATTTTAAAGAAGTTGAAATAATTGCACTAGTTTAATTAAAATAATTAGTTTAAATTATTTGAAACTTAAGAATTTAAACTATCGGCATTTATAACTTAAGAATTTAAACTATCTCGATGGTTCTCGGCGGAATAGATGACAATGGGGAGCCATTAGTCATCGAAATCGACGAAACATATTATTTCCACAGAAAATACCACAGAGGGACTACATGCTTTTTGACAGAAGTTGCGGATAGAACGGCTGGCTCATTGGAGGCCCTAATCTAGCAGTACATTTTACCAGGGACTCGCATACTTTCAGATGGCTGGGCTGCGTACAATAATATCAGCAGACTTAGCAATGGGGTGCACATGCATTCAGTTGTCGTCCACCAGGACAACTTCGTGAATCCCGAAGACCAAGACATACATACCCAGAATATTGAGAATATGTGGAAGAGGGCCAAGCGTAAGCTGAAATTCCAATCTGGTACCAGCAGGGCTTTATTTTCATCGTACCTCCAAGAATTTGCCTTCCGCAGTAGATATAGCACTGCCGCCCTTTTCTCCAACTTCCTGCTATGCATAGGGTATAATTATGCTTAAAAAGGTAAATTATTTTTTTTTATTATTATCTTTTACATTTTAATTAATAAATATTTACTATAATTGTAATATAAGAGTAGATACCTAAGATTTTAGTTCTAATTTTAAAAACTAGATGGCGAATATGCCCTGGTCGCTAAAGTAAACCTTTACCAATTAATACTGCATAATTGAATTAACTATTGTTTTTGGTGAGCAAATACTTAAATTTTATAATTAAATTATATTTAAAGCCAACAAACAGAGTTTTGCCTGTTTTAAATTACGTTTAAGCAATAATAAGTTATACGTTTGAATTTACTTTTTTATAAATGTAAATTTTTATGGGTTTTATATATTTATGTCTTTATACTTATTATTTGAAATTTGGTTGTTGTGTTCTTAGAAAGATAGTCATAAAATAGAGTGGGAATGAAATGTCCATTTTTGTATTTACTTTCAACATTATGTAAAGAAATATTTTATTTCTCTAAAATTGACCATGGAATTAATGATAGCTTATGTGAACTCAAGTTGAAAAATGCAGACATGTCACTATGAATATTTATTTAGGTAAAGGTTATATATATATTGTAGCCCTTGGGTTTGTCTAAGACTCCATTTTTTGAATTAACTATGTAAGATAAGGTTTAATAAAAAAAAAATTTCCACATAGTTTGTATATTTTTTTCTTTAATAAACAAAATTTTAGCCAAAACTAGGTTTGAACCCATATTCATAGGGATTGCATATGTTTTATTTGGTAGGCAATCTGAACATTTGTCATTAAAATATTTCTAACCAAAAGATTGTTTTATTTACCGTTAATTTATGGGTCAATTTGGTATTAAAGATATGTATTATTGGAAAAGCAAGATTTATACATCATTTAATAGTTGAGTGAAAAGAAGGAAAGGGATGTGCGACTTGTGAAAACTACCGTTAGATAGTGATAATGGATGGTCATAATTTTATACTGATAAGTTATAAATAAATAGTTCATGGGATTAAATTATAAAAAAATAATAGTAATAATAATTAAGGATTAAAATATTAAATCGGTTTAATTAAAGAATTGTATGCATGCGACAGTGTGCGTGTGTGTATTTAATCTGTTTGTGGATTTTAATTATGAAATTCACAATTAAATAATAATTATTCCTTGTCATCTCAGTGAGGAAATCCTTAAAAAGAAATTAAGTCATTTTAATAGTTTGTTATTCGCAGCCAAAATTTAGTTCAAAATTCTGAGTTTGAAGTTGGGCTGCTATATATTTTTTTATTATTTTAAAGGAAAAAGTAAAAGGGGGGAGAGAGCTTTCTGTTATTTATTCTCAGGGGAGAGTTTTCTGTCATTTGTTCTTTAATGTGGTTTTCACGAGTGTAGTATTACCCACGTAAATTACTCAAGTGATTTAAGTGATATATATGACAAAGGAATTTAAGTGTAAAATTAATTGGTGATTATCTGTTGGAATGCAGATATGAATTGACATGGTTTTTTTTCAAAAGGTTAAGATAACTAGAAAGAAAAAGAAACGAGTCAATTAATTAAGAAAACAGACTAACCAGATCTCAAGGATCAATAAAATGTCATGATGGGGGAGAGCAAGAAACCAGATGCTATAAAAGCTTTGCTATTTTGTGAAAGGGGGGCTGTTCTATTTGAATATCTCTTTTGCAAGTTATCTCTCATTGGGTTTATAGAGAAACTTTGCTGTAAAGTTTAAAAGAAACATTTTTTTTAAGAAAAAAAGAATCGTTTATTGTAAATTATTCATTTGTCTCTTGAAACAACTGCCAAATTTAATATTATAAGAAGAAAAGAAAATGTCAAATAAGTTTTTTTTAAAGTTGGGTACACATTTGATCTGAAGTTAATCAATGGTTATGATTGTCTTGCACTAATTGATGACAAATCAGCGAATCGTAAAATTTAAACCACAGAAAACAAAATTTAAATTTGATTTCATATATAAAGCATTCAATTTGAATATTAAATGAATTTTTAAAAAAAAAAGACAAGAAGTGGACTTATATCTTTAGAAATTTAAACAAGTTCTGTTCAAATGTAATCAACATAAAATCAAAATGAGGAAATCTTTTCAGCAGCATAAAAACCATATATCTGATGGCATAGGAATCGAACTCTATCCCAAGAACTTTTTCTACATAGATTCATGTGCTCATACAAACAAATCAAGGAAGAATGGAAATCAGAAACTTGAAGGACACTTCCAAAGAACTCTTTAAGTATATTTTTTTATTTTATTATTCGCTATTCATGTAGAACATTTAATCTAGAAAAAAAGAAAAAGAAGAATAATTTCTTTCTTTATGTTTTATCATATATATCTATTTAAATTCACTTCATGTCAGAATTATAATTGTTGTTATTTTGGGGGTAGAGATATTGATATCAGATCATTTTGTATGTGTTTATTTTGAATGCTTTTTATTATCATTAACATTTTGGGGGAAAGTGAAGTTAATATCAAGTCATTCTGTATGTGACTTATCTTAAATGCTTTACAATTTTTTTTATGAAAAAAAAAAGAGAGAGATTATTATTAAGGGAAATGTTTTGAATAGGATCAGAAGTTATTGTCAAATGCTTAGACTTATTGCTATGTTTATAAAAATTGTGTGACTGTTGGGCTAAAACATCATCATTATCTTATAAAAGTGCAGGGAAATAGTTTTAAAAATTTAATATGCATTTCTTATTGTTATTATCATAAAGTTATGGCCAGATACAAGCTGATCAATGCTTGGAAAAATTGTTGGCTCATATTCCAGTGCACTAACTTGCAAGAATATTGTAGATATGAAAGTTTTACTTGTGCAAGTTGATGTTTCGACCTGTATATAATGTGGATGGACAAAGAGTCTCCACCAAGCCAGTGAAGTCATAGCTCACTAAGATATTTATACTATATTTATAAAGTATTTAAACACAATAGAAGAGTTTTCCCACTCGGTTATTCTCTACACCATAAGATGATTTCTTTATTGATGGCCAGAGGTAATAGGTACACCTAAGTCTTTTTGTATGACTAGTGATAAAAATCCTAGCATATCTCAACCTTAGTGAAAAGGTTTTCTCTTATTTGGGTCACTGCCTGCCTCATGTTAATGTTTGATAGTCCTTATGGGTGTATGAAAGATAGCTATTATTAAGCATTACTTATAAATGTCGAATACAGGGTCGCAAACTCAATTTGATGTCAGGATGAATGCAGATAATGTATGTGCGATTGGTGTACTTGAATATTGCTTTGTTGACCTAGTTTAATTTATCAATTAGAGCCAAGAGTAATAAAGTCAATAAATATTAAATTTAAGGGTTAAATAAAATTTACGAATGTTGTAAGTGTAAGCAATGTGTATATGAAGTTATCTAATAAATATTTCCACAACCAGATGAGAATTTCGCTGGAAAGGTAATATTATTAAAATATTATTATGGTCCTAAGAACATGAGTATAGAGTATATGCAAGTATGATGATTGATTTAGATACCAATTTGTTGACATTGACTTAGTCCCATCATACATAAAATGTCTATTGTAAAGATTAGGGCGAAGGAATGTTAGATCAAAATGATGAAATAAAATTAGTAAACTTGTGAAGGAATGTTAAATTAAAATAGTTAAATAAAATTAAATTTTATTATGGGAAGAATTAGCTCTAAAAACAGATCAATAATTAAAAGCAGTAAACACGGGAAGAAATTTAATGTTCGCTATATCTAGGATAAAATGAAAATATATGTGAAGGTAAATTTTTTTTTTTATTTGATATTAATATTACTCCATGGTAATCATGATTCCCTGATAATTAGGAAATGAATATTGATATTTTAAACCTCTTGATATTATCCATTGATTTAGGGATATTTATTTGTTTATTTTTATTTTTATCATAATACGGTTGTAAAACGGGAAAGCCATGCGAGTCATCAAGCGAGTGTGTATATTCTGTATTGAATTGTAGTATGTCAATAAAATTTATTTGTTTTAAATAAAATTTGCGTACATCTCAATGTTTTTGTGAGTTATTATTATCTAGACATCTCAAACCCAGTCATGCATCAATATATTAATAATATTTGAATCATCATTTTCATAAATAATATCCGGTAAAATAATTTAAAATGATTAATTTCCGATACTTAGAATTACCAAATAATTTAATATAGTTGAAATATAAATTATGAATAGGGACGGTTATTAAGTGATAGTGGATGCAGGGGGTAGGCATAAAATCCTTTCCTCATCCGTTGTATTCAAACACCTCTCTAGACGCATTTCTTTATAATTTTGTTATAATTGTGAATATGTTTATAATGCATTTCTAAAAGATTTAATAAGCTTAAATTATTTCGAGCTTTAATATAGATAAATATTAAACTGCATTAAAAACAGCCCAAGATCACCTTGGAGGTGATCATGAGAGGAGTATCTATCATCAATAATCTATCGCAGCTTGTTCGAGCTCCACACCTAATTGTTCTAAAAAAAAAACCCTGAGAAGAGATTGTAATGGGAGAAATGAGCTAGCAGAATGGAAAATTTAACAGTAAAAGAGATAATATAATAGACCTATGGATGTGAGGATGATGGAGGGGTGGATCAGGAAGGTGGAGGTGGATATAGAAATATTTATAATCGAACAAAATTTTAATTGTGGTTTTAATGATGGTGAATAGATTGTGTGCTGAGAATAACCAAGAATTTCCAAAGATATTAATATTATCAATTTTAATGCATTCTCAGTGTTCTCTTAATCGATTGATTATTTATTAACCCATTCATTAAATATTATGGCTACAATTTAGTGATAAATTATTGAAATGAGGTTTAACCTCCATATTTTATTAAAGTTGCAATTTGGCGCCCTGGCAAATAAGATTATAGATGTTCTATACCATCATCATCATCCCAGTAGGCTTTAGCAATAGTATTAGCTGGGAGTGATGAAGCATCCATCGATCCATCCTTAAAATGTTACAATTGGCATGCAACTTAGCTGCAAGTGTTTAAATGCCATATACATTTAAATATAGGTTATAATTAATGCATAGTGTGGTCGCCCGAGCCGAAATAAAGAAATATTACAATTGATCCATAATGTGGATGTGCGACGATTTGAATAGTTATAATTAGTTTAAACTGTCCTATAATATATGTTATATTTGTAAACTCTCTCAATCGTTTTAGTTATATTTGAAATACAATGTGGATGACCGATCGAAAGATTACAAAATACATTTTATATCAATTTAATAAGTTTTTTTATACAAATTAATTAAGTAAAGAAGCTTTTAAAGTAAGGAAGCCTCTATTTTCTTTAGTTATATTTGGCTATAAAATAAGTTGTAGCTGGAAGGTCTCCATAATTTTAATTTGTTATAATTGGCTTACGATGCAGTCGCACGAAGGAAATTATACTTAGGAAGTTTCCTCTTTTTGTTAGAATATATATTGTAACATAATTAAAAAGGGTCCAAAGAAATATTATTACCATATCTGAGTCCAAAATATATATAAGAATTATAAACAAATTATTAATAACAAAATTATAACTCAGGTATATGGAAATCACGTGAAGTGAGTACACTAGTAATTCAATAAAATATAACTCAGGTATACAGACAGTAGGTTTTATCCACTTTCATTTCTTGGTTTGATGTTAAGTGCATGTTTAAACAAATACTAAGTGAATATGGTCTAGCAGGGCGCCACTAGATTATCTGAATCTAGACACGGTTATATCTAATAACCTTTTCACATGTACCGGGTTTGAATCCCCTTTTGGTACTTTATTTCTAATAAAAATGAGAGATTTTGCTTTTTGAGCCATATCACTATAAGCACTGATATTTAGGTAAAAGTAAAACATCTTTAAACCAAAGTGGAGTATATTAGACATAAATCATTTCTCAGATCTTAGCATAACAAATGTGTTTCAATAGTTTTATAAGTTTACTAGCTCAGATTATATATAACTAATTTAGGATGGCAATTCACTCATCCTTGCATGAAATAGATGATGGGATGTGGTTATAATAATACTAAGAAATCACTAAATATTATAAAATCAATATTTATTTATGGCCTTTAAACAGTTAAACAGCTCATTAATTAAAACGTTGATGACGATGATGATGATGATGATAATAATAACAATAATGACAAGGGTTTCAACTACAGCTCTAGGACTAAGCCTAAACATAAAACTAAATTTTATGAAGAAATTCATAATTATTTCTTAATTTTAGCATATTTACTTATATCTTAAATAACTAATATTCAACCATTGATGATGATGAATAATCACACTTAACAAAGACTACACGTAATGAAATATATACGCCTCGTTTAATAAAACAAACTAATATTTATTACTGCATTTCTAACATATACATAAAATTTCTAGAGAAACATAAAAATTGACATGAATAATAATAATAATAATAATTGATTATATAACAATCCTCAGATTAATTTTAAGTTCTTCCCCCTTTCCCTTCAAATGTATTTTGTATTAAGTTGTGACCATGATTTTCACTCCATGAGAAAAGTATTTCAAGAAAAAAAAAATTATCTGCTCATTAGCACACATACTTTAAAAATCTAACATGTAAATAGAATGTAAAAAAAAAATGTTAGTAGAATTGAAAGAGCAAGTTTTAGAAAAGAGTTTTAAATCATTATCTCCCCCTCCCTTCCAAGCGCTGAAATCTATACTTTCTCAAGACAAAATTTAATATTTTAACACCACCTATTATTTCACATTCACTCACAATTATACACATATAAAAATATTATTATGTATGTGCATGTTTTATCCCATAATAACAAAATATTATTTAAAACCAAAATAATAATAATATATTAGTTAAAACTAAAATCATAATACCATAAAAAAAAATATATTCATATTTCATAACTGTAAAATTAATAAACATATAATTTTGACACATTCAAGATAATTTATGAAGCTCAAAGTTATTATTAGTAAGACATTCTTGTTTTTAATCGATCTGAATAGTCTTTAAAAGTTCTTTAAATAAAATATACCACTTTATTGCTAAAATGTTTATTAAGACTGATATCATAAAGAAAATAGATATAAAAAGTCATATTACCGATATTTTGTTTGTGGTGAATTTCCAAGGGTTCAAACTTGTCTTGTATAATGTCTATATTTCTGCAGCTACCATTTCCATTTTACGTGGGAACAATCTCTTTCTTGAGGTGTATAACTATTTGATGATGATGACTCTATTGAGGTTATTTGCTTTAGTGGATAATTTGGAAATCATTATATTAATTTTTCTTCTCTTCCTGTCAAGCATGATTCTTAGTGGATGAAATACAGCGGTTGTTTTCACATTTATAAATTTTCTTGAGTTTAAAATCAGTTGTTGGAACAATTAATTGGACTTGATGATTAATATTTATCAGTAGATTAATTCATCTTCTTTGAATGCAGGTGAATGCTTTCTTCCTTCTATTAAAAACATCTTATTTCTCTGGTCAGTTGAAAGGTGTAGAATATTATTTTAGACACAACATCTTTTCTTTCCTATGTGATGTGCAGCTTCCTCCAGATGGTCAGCAAAAAATGGGACATACATATAATTTTTCTAGCCAGCCATTTCTTATATTTTCAACATTCAATTTGATAGTTTAATAATCTGAATCATAAACACCAAAAAAAATAATAATTCCAGACACTTTTTATATCCAATTTTTAGCTAACTTAACCAATCAGAGATAGCGTCACTTGCTATTTTTGGACAAATTTGTTTTAATTAGATCTCTAATTTATTTTCAACTAAATTATTTGTCAACTGAAAAGTTTAATCCTTTTTCCAGACACTTTTGTTTTTTTTTAAAAAAAATATAGACTTAATCCTTATTTCCTTTCTTTTCTCTTTTTTTTTCAACATCCAGGTAACATTTCAAATCTTTGAGCTTCCTTCTTTAGATCTTAAGATAAGACAATTTCAAAATTAGAGCTCTCACCCATTATAAGCTCCCAAAGTGAAAAACAATTATTTACAAAAAAAAAATTGCTACAAAGATCGATATCTGATTAAACCGATTTCCTCTTTCAACATAAAATTGTACAAAAAAAAATAATTTGACAGATTTAATCCTTCCTTTTCTTTCAATATTTAGTAAATGTAAATTTCTGTATGTAATGTACACACATCCTTCATTCTTTCAAATCATTCATAAACTAACATTAAATACTATAATTGCTAGCTTAGTAATTATAACCCAATTATTTAATTAAATCTGTAACTTTTAAATCCCACTTATAATTAAAGAAAAGCAAAATAAAAGCATAGAATAAAATATTAGAATTGATCAAGCATAGGTTAGTTTTAAAGAAAGTTAAAATGTTGAATATTTGAAATATAAAAATTAAATAGTTTACACATACATTGTCTATACGTATGCATTATAACTTTGCTTTTTAACAGAAAATTTAAATATTAAGGTGTGTGCTGCTCTTTTTGAGATTTATTAACACACAAACAAGTAAAGAATATAATAGCTGTCCCACTCTCTTTCTGTCTAAAGCGTTTAAAATTTTGATCTGGTAGGGTTTGAACTTGGATGCCCTACAGCTTCTTTTATGGTTATATAAAATTGTGATGATGATTTTTGGTTTACCTTTTCTACATGCACATTACTATAAATTTATCTAGTGACTCAATTGTAATGGCACAACTTTCTCCCCCTTCGGATAAAATCATCAGCACTTTTGTTTTAACTATATTTTAAAAAAAATCCTAACTAATAAATACACTAATAATAATAAACACACTAATATATATATAAAAAAATTAACTACTGGTAAATATATTTTTCATAAAAAAACCTAAAAGTAATTTATTGGGAGATCTTGCCAGGCTATTCTGCTGAAGTATAAGGGATCAAACTCCTAGCATTATAGGTTCCCTTATTCCCATCAAGAGCAGCAAGCATAAAGGCATTCTCTCCTATTTTCTTGGTAATTTGGAATGGCTTTTTCTTTTCAAACCATATTGTGGTCTGCATAAAAATGCACCTATATATCCAGTCCCTTTTTAATATTTCCATTTTTCATCTTGACTGGATATTTATAAAACATATCCAGAGGATTTATTTTATATAACCTCCTATTACAATCTCTATTTAGAAATATGGACTCTTGGTACCATACATAATATGCCTTGAAGTTTTTCAGAGAGATTGACTCTCTATACCATACATACTTTATTTTTAAATTTTTTAGAAAGATTGACTCCCTGTACCATATATAAGGCACTTTGAAGTTTTCCAGAGAGATTGACTTTCTATACCAGATATCATTCACATTTAAATCTTCCAGAGAGGTTGATTCTCTGGGCCACATATAATTTATTTTTAAATTTTCTAGAAAGGTTGACTCTTTGTACCATATATAAGGCACATTTAAATTTTCCAGAGCATTTATATTTTTCAGAGAGATAGATTCTCTGTCCCATATATAATGGACATTTAAACTCTTCAGAGAGATTGACTCTCTGTACCAGATATAATTCATTACATCTTCCAGAGAGGTTGATTCTCTGTGCCATGTATAATTTATTTTTAAACTCTCTAAAAAGTTTGACTCTTTGTACCAAATATAAGGCACACTTAAATTTAACAGAGCATTTAAATTATTCAGAGAGATTGATTCTCTGTCTGATACACACTGGACATTTACATTTTTCAGAGAGATTGCCTCTCTGTACCAGATATAACTTATTTTTGACTTTTCCAGAGCAGTTGAATTTTTCAGAGAGATTTGGACATTTACATTTTTCAGAGAGATTGCCTCTCTATACCATATATAAGGTATCTCCAATCTATTTAAGAAGACAGATTTTTGAAACCACATATGCTGGTTTGTTACTAGATTGAGAACTACAGACTGTTGAAACTTTTGCTCTCTTTCTAAAATAACTGGTTTCATCTCCCTTATTGCCTCTCTTAAATCAATCATCTTATCGGATGCATGAAGTTTTCCCTCCAACTCTCTTTGCCTTCTTTTCACTTCATGATCTATACCCATCTGCTCTTTGGTCATCATCTCATTTACTTTCTTTACTGGGAGATTTGGTATTATGGCTAATATCGGCCTTTCTACTTCTTTTTCACCTTGTGGATTGTTAACTAAAGTAGGCATCCTTTTCTCTGACTGACTCTGTTCTGAGCTATCCCTACAGTCATCTGGACTGATGCTAACATCATTTTGCCTTGAATTTGGGTTTGACTGATCCTGCAGCCCTACATTAATACGATCTTTTAATTCCCCTATTTTATGGTAGAGATCATCCATCTTGGGGTTCACGTATTCCACAACATAGGCCTTCGGGTTCTCCTCAACCTTTTCCAACATAACACCCAATTCATGTTGATTCATTCTGAGTCCCTCTTCTAAAGAACTGGACTTGTCCCTTTTCACTATCTCCTCCCTAAAGCTATCCATTTGTTTCCCCAATTCTTTCCTAAGATTTTGGTCAATTTGTACACACTCATTGGCCATGCTTCCCTTAACTTCTCGTATTTCCTTTTCTAAGCCACTAAACCTATTTTTCATAGTGATAGTTTGATCTACACAGCTCAAGGTGGCTTCCTTATATGAGTCCACTTTGGCTACCACCTCCTCTAATCTAATATTAATTCCTGCAGAGGTTATTTCAGCATTCTTTTCTATGCATTCTGATATGGATTGGGAAACCAAACCATGGACCTCATTCCTAACTAACTCAATCTCTCTCTTCCATTTGAGCCTTTAATGACTGCAGTTCTTGACAGCCCTCTTGTTTGGTGACTTCCATAGATCTACACACTCCTTCTATCCTCTCCTCTAAGGATGCAAATCTATTTTTACACTCTATGTTGGATTTTTCAATTCTAGTTTCCAAAGCCATGATCATCCGGCTGTTATTTTCACTAGAGTTATCTATCTGGGCTTTGAGATCTTTTCTCAAACTTTCTCAAACTTTCTATTTCTTGCTTACTATCTTCTCTTAGACTCTATACTTTTCTCCATCTTTTGTTCTAGATTTACCATACTTTTATTATTTTTCTCTATCTTTTGTTCTAGATTTACCATATTTTTATTATTTTTCTCTATCTTTTGTTCTAGATTTACCATCCCTTGCTTACTATCTTCTATATTTTTCTCCATCTTTTGTTCTAGATTCTCCATCTTTTGTTCTAGATTTACCATACTTTGCTTACTATCTTCTCTCATACTTCTGAGCATCTGCATTATCATGTCCATGTCTGATGGTGCCATCTTTCTATCTGAGCCTGGCCCACTTCTGGCTCCTCATCTACCATTTCTATACTTGAGGCCTTATTATTGCTACTGACTTTAGAGGCATTTTCCTCTATTTCCTCTTTTTCTTGAGCTTTTTTAAAGGCAATTTCCCTATCCTCTTCTTCAGTATGAAAACGATCACTGATTCCTGGTATTGGGGCACCTTCCTCTTCCATAATCTCTTCCATACTATAATTTAGTTCACTCATGTTATAACACTATATATATCCCATCTGTACTTCCCTGACCATCAAAAATCCACGCATCTCCCTGTCTGACACCTATTCTGACCAAGTGACTGATTTGATTTTCACCTTATTATGCATTAAAAATACAACAAAAAAAATTTTTAATATCCTTATTTAATGAACTACACAACAATAATCTATATAGTGCATGTCTGTCTGTAATAGCCCAAATTATACATTCATCCATTCTCCCAGAAATCCGACAGATATTGACAGTCCACAGAATGACTAGCAGTTCACCATCTTGAGATAAATGAAAGAATTTAGTCACAACACTATAATCCCACAATGCATTTCGAGCACTCAGAAGATCATCCCAATTCGATCACTATTAACTACCACAACCCTTGATTGAATGAAACAAACTCTGTTGCAATAAAAGAAGTATTTTAAGTCTTAGGGGCTAAAGTAGATAAACTATGCCTTGCTCTCTCTCTTGGAGTCTTATGTGGCAAGTATCAAGGAATGCCCTGCTTATTATAGATTACTGAAAATGAAACCTTGCTCTCTCTCTTGGAGACTTATAGGCTGGTATCATGGCAGGACTGCTGTTAACTGCTCCATGATAACATAAGAATAACATATAACTGGATTGGAAAACTATGCCATGCTCTCTCTCTTGGAGACTTATAGGCTGATATCATGGCAGGTCTGCTGTTAACTGCTTCATGATAAAATAAAGATAACATAAATTGGGTTGGAGCAGTGAATGGGTTTGATCATTTATAAGTTACACAAAATACATAGCATTCTCAAGGCAATGACAAAACTCCTCACTCATCATCAAAACTGCAATCTAACCAACCAAACTCCAACGATCAACCATCCAATCAAACCTCTAAAATCATAGACTTTTTTACAAAATGAACTCCCCAAACACACATGAGACTACTATTCCATAATTCATCACTATTACTATGCCTATCCTATCTGGCAATAAATTATTTTAATGTTCCACAAAAAAATCTATTATTTATTTCACCTTTGTCTTAAGTTGTGATATTCATCTCTATTTTCAAAATTGATAAAAAAACAAGCTGTTTTATGGCTGTACCCATTTTATCATCATCAATGAAAAATTAAATCATATTAAACATCATCATCTAAAATAAGACTGTTTGGCCAAGAAAATTTTGTAAGACAAAAAAAAAAATTTTTACTGAAAAAAAAAATTTTTACTAAAAAAAATTTCTTTTTAACCACACATCTCCTATCATTCTATAGACTCCCTTTTTCAGGTATATGGTAAAATATCAGGCCCCTCGTTGGGCGCCATTGTAACAATTTTATGAGTTCAAAAGATATTATTACCATATCTGAGCCCAAAATATATATAAGAATTATAAACAAATTATTAATAACAAAATTATAACTCAGGTATATGGAAATCACATGAAGTGAGTACACTAGTAATTCAATAAAATATAATTCAGGTATACAGACAGTAGGTTTTATCCACTTTCATTTCTTGGTTTGATGTTAAGTGCATGTTTAAACAAATACTAAGTGAATATGGTCTAGCAGGGTGCCACTAGATTATCTGAATCTAGACACGGTTGTATCTAATAACCTTTTCACATGTACCAGGTTTGAACCCCCTTTTGGTACTTTATTTCTAATAAAAATGAGAGATTTTGCTTTTTGAGCCATATCACTATAAGCACTGATATTTAGGTAAAAGTAAAACATCTTTAAACCAAAGTGGAGTATATTAGACATAAATCATTTCTCAGATCTTAGCATAACAAATGTGTTTCAATAGTTTTATAAGTTTACTAGCTCAGATTATATATAACTAATTTAGGATGGCAATTCACTCATCCTTGCATGAAATAGATGATGGGATGTGGTTATAATAATACTAAGAAATCACTAAATATTATAAAATCAATATTTATTTATGGCCTTTAAACAGTTAAACAGCTCATTAATTAAAATGTTGATGACGATGATGATGATGATGATAATAACAATAATGACAAGGGTTTCAACTACAGCTCTAGGACTAAGCCTAAACATAAAACTAAATTTTATGAAGAAATTCATAATTATTTCTTAATTTTAGCATATTTACTTATATCTTAAATAACTAATATTCAACCATTGATGATGATGAATAATCACACTTAACAAAGACTACACGTAATGAAATATATACGCCTCGTTTAATAAAACAAACTAATATTTATTACTGCAAATTGACATATACATAAAATTTCTAGAGAAACATAAAAATTGACATGAATAATAATAATAATAATAATTGATTATATAACAATCCTCAGATTAATTTTAAGTTCTTCCCCCTCTCCCTTCAAATGTATTTTGTATTAAGTTGGACGTCACATTGACCATGATTTTCACTCCATGAGAAAAGTATTTCAAGAAAAAAAAATATTATCTGCTCATTAGCACACATACTTTAAAAATCTAACATGTAAATAGAATGTAAAAAAAAAATGTTAGTAGAATTGAAAGAGCAAGTTTTAGAAAAGAGTTTTAAATCATTATCTCCCCCTCCCTTCCAAGCGCTGAAATCTATACTTTCTCAAGACAAAATAATTTAATATTTTAACACCACCTATTATTTCACATTCACTCGCAATTATACACATATAAAAATATTATTATGTATGTGCATGTTTTATCCCATAATAACAAAATATTATTTAAAACCAAAATAATAATAATATATTAGTTAAAACTAAAATCATAATACCATAAAAAAAAATTATATTCCATATTCATATTTCATAACTGTAAAATTAATAAACATATAATTTTGACACATTCAAGATAATTTATGAAGCTCAAAGTTATTATTAGTAAGACATTCTTGTTTTTAATCGATCTGAATAGTCTTTAAAAGTTCTTTAAATAAAATATACCACTTTATTGCTAAAATGTTTATTAAGACTGATATCATAAAGAAAATAGATATAAAAAGTCATATTACCGATCTTTTGTTTGTGGCGAATTTCCAAGGGTTCAAACTTGTCTTGTATAATGTCTATATTTCTGCAGCTACCATTTCCATTTTACGTGGGAACAATCTCTTTCTTGAGGTGTATAACTATTTGATGATGATGACTATTGAGGTTATTTGCTTTAGTGGATAATTTGGAAATCATTATATTAATTTTTCTTCTCTTCCTGTCAAGCATGATTCTTAGTGGATGAAATACAGCGGTTGTTTTCACATTTATAAATTTTCTTGAGTTTAAAGTCAGTTGTTGGAACAATTAATTGGACTTGATGATTAATATTTATCAGTAGATTAATTCATCTTCTTTGAATGCAGGTGAATGCTTTCTTCCTTCTATTAAAAACATCTTATTTCTCTGGTCAGTTGAAAGGTGTAGAATATTATTTTAGACACAACATCTTTTCTTTCCTATGTGATGTGCAGCTTCCTCCAGATGGTCAGCAAAAAATGGGACATACATATAATTTTTCTAGCCAGCCATTTCTTATATTTTCAACATTCAATTTGATAGTTTAATAATCTGAATCATAAACACCAAAAAAAATAATAATTCCAGACACTTTTTATATCCAATTTTTAGCTAACTTAACCAATCAGAGATAGCGTCACTTGCTATTTTTGGACAAATTTGTTTTAATTAGATCTCTAATTTATTTTCAACTAAATTATTTGTCAACTGAAAAGTTTAATCCTTTTTCCAGACACTTTTGTTTTTTTTAAAAAAAAATATAGACTTAATCCTTATTTCCTTTCTTTTCTCTTTTTTTTTCAACATCCAGGTAACATTTCAAATCTTTGAGCTTCCTTCTTTAGATCTTAAGATAAGACAATTTCAAAATTAGAGCTCTCACCCATTATAAGCTCCCAAAGTGAAAAACAATTATTTACAAAAAAAAAATTGCTACAAAGATCGATATCTGATTAAACCAATTTCCTCTTTCAACATAAAATTGTACAAAAAAAAATAATTTGACAGATTTAATCCTTTCTTTTCTTTCAATATTTAGTAAATATAAATTTCTGTATGTAATGTACACACATCCTTCATTCTTTCAAATCATTCATAAACTAACATTAAATACTATAATTGCTAGCTTAGTAATTATAACCCAATTATTTAATTAAATCTGTAACTTTTAAATCCCACTTATAATTAAAGAAAAGCAAAATAAAAGCAAAGAATAAAATATTAGAATTGATCAAGCATAGGTTAGTTTTAAAGAAAGTTAAAATGTTGAATATTGAAATATAAAACAATTAAATAGTTTACACATACATTGCCTATACATATGCATTATAACTTTGCTTTTTAACAGAAAATTTAAATATTAAATGTGTGTGCTGCTCTTTTTGAGATTTATTAACACACAAACAAGTAAAGAATATAATAGCTGTCCCACTCTCTT
>JAQFVV010013707.1:0-82198 GCA_028023455.1 Epiperipatus broadwayi
CCAACAAGGTCTTTGACACAGGCACAATAAGTTTGATAGTTTCACTTGAATTTGTGTTTTATTTATTTATTGATTGATTATAAATAAACACATAACCTAAAGAAATCACTAGTCTTTTGCCTTCATTTATTTGCTTATCAATTGTCGATTAAATGTCTGTTTATTAGTTGTTTTGTTTTAATTCTTATTTGTTGTGTTCATGTGTGGGTGTGGCCATAAAAAGGTATATGAACTTTAAAACCTACAGAATGGAATATGTACAGCAGTTTTTATTTGAATTTTTGAAATGCCATATTTCAAACCATAAATAAAAAGTATTGCATGTTAGGGTTAGGTTTTGACTTCATCAAAGCACAAACTAAATATAACAGTAATGTTTTCATTTTACTTTCTTTCATCCCAAAGCCAAAAAAAGGTAATAATGCAGGAAGCTCCTCCCAAAAAAAACGTACAAAGCTTTATTATTTCTGAAATAAACAAAAAAATAAAAAACAAATGAAAAAGTCAATCAAAGGAGGTATGTTAATGTTTTCAATTACATTAAGTGTTCTGTTCATTTTTTTTTCAAAAAAAGGAACAACAAATGCACAAAATCCAAATTTTAAAAAAAAACAACAACATAAAAACGAACTAAAAAAGTCAATCAAATGAGGTTTTGAAATTGCTGTATTTCAAGCAATAAATAAAAAGTAGTAAATGTTAGGATTTAAAAAACAACAACAACAACAAATGTATAAAATCCAAAAAATTACACAAATAAAAAAGCTTTGAAATAAATATATTGATAAAATATATCAAACAAAAGTATAAATGGATAAAATATGAAATAGAAATCTACATAGATAAATATGCCAACCAAAAGGAGCAGATAAACTAGATGCCTTAAATTCATGCTTCAATACTAAAGCTTTTGAATGAAAACACAACACTACTGATCTGAAAAAGTATGAGTTGTTGAAGAATTACTGGATAATGGATATCAATTAAAAATTCCCAGAGTGCAACTGTAACCTTAAATTGCAGTATAAATGGCTGCAAGAATTCAACTCTCAAACTTATGAAAGACATATTGTAAATTTTTAAAGGTTTTTTTCAGCCCATTTTGATGTAGGTAAAGGTTAGCAGATAGCAAGTCATTAAAAAAGTGGGGAAAAGCTAAAGAACTATTTCAAAACCATGAAACCACAAACTACCATAATCCTATCATCCAGGAAATAGCAAACTTTTTGGAAGTTTTTAAACTAGTACACATGACGCTATGAAACAAATTGATAAAGGCAAAAAATCTCAAATTGAAAAGAATCTAAAAAAGTTAAAGTCTATAATTAAGACTGTAATTTTTTGCAGAAATGAAGGGCTGCCTCTAAGAGGGCACAAGAATTCTGGATCTTTTGAAAACAATAAGAAAGATGAGAATTCTAGAAATGTAGATAAATTTAGAGTCTTATTGAAGTTTCACTTTGAAATGGAAGATCAATTTCTGTAAACCCATTTAGAAACAGCTGATAAAAATGTGACTTATTTAAGTCCCAGAATACAGTCTCAAATTATAGAGATGTGTGGAAACATTTTGATATCAATACTTGTAAGACTTGTTGAAAACTCTTCATTTTTTTCTTTCCTTGCAAATACTACAACAAATATATTGGTAATTGAACAATTATGTTGATCAAGTTGATGGCATATTTGTTATTTGTGAAAACTTATTAAAATTTATATATGTCTGTGATAACTCATGGAAATTTATCTTAGACAATAACTCAATACCTTAGAGAGGTTGGCCTTGTGAGGTATAGGATTTGAAGGGGTTAGTAATATGAGTAGGCAATTTAATGACTAGAAAAAGTGAGAGAAATATTCCCTCATGTGATTTACATACACTGTGCAAGCAATTTCTTGAATCCAGATCTTTCTCATGCTTGTACTGTTTCTGGCATTAGAAATTGTTTAGGAACTATATTTCCAATTCTAACTTTTTTTTAGAAAATCAAAATGGGAATCTGTGTTGTGAAAACATTGAAAAAGTAAATTCAGAATCCAAAAGAAAGAGGTTGATAAAATTCTGAAAAATGAGATGAATTGAATACTTATATGCACTTTAAATGTTTCTTGAGTTATACAACATCAGTAATGACTCCCTTACCAAAATTGAAGAATTTACTGACAGTGAAGCATCAAGTGAAGGTTTCACATTTATATTGGTTATAAAACACGTCTTTATAAATGGGATGTGCATTGCTAATCATGTATTTTCACTTTTCCATGCTATACTCCTGTTTTCAAAATAAAGTGACTTGAAAACCTGGGTGCATTTGTGTGAAAATATGGAAACAGAAATTCAAGAATTACCTTTAAAATTTCACTATTTTAAAAAATACTGAAGAAATTTCATGATCATCAGGTGACAGCAGGCTTGAAATTCCTAGAAGAACTGCAAAGCTGACACAGTGATCAAATATAGAAAACTGATAGTCCACAAGAGTATTACAGAATATCATTATAAACAAACAAAGTTATTTGAGTATTAAACAGCAATGTAGAGAGTAGGGGAGATATGATCTTTTCACACCCACAATGTGTCATGTCATGATGACATCATATTGAAAGAAATAATCCTACAAGTGTGACATCAGTAGTTTTATGAAAATCCCAGCATACTTTGCAATAAAGTGGAGCAAACATTTTTCCTGCAGCTCTCCATTTTGTGTGGTAAGTGTTGTAGAAATATAGTTAATTAAAAAAAGATGCTTAAAAGGCAAAATCATTTACTGTTCATTTGATTTATGTGTAATATTCTTTATAAAGAAAGTAAAAGTAAATAAATACTGATGTTTATTATCAGTTTTTGCTTTAATTTCTTTATTAAAAAAATCAACGTTTATTAGCTTTTTTTGCTTTAATTTCTTTATAAAAAAACCTGACGTTTACTAAGTTTTTTGAAAATCCCAGCATGCTTTGCAATCAAGTGGTTTCATTTCATAATGTATTTTTAAAACATTTATTGTTTGTTTGATGTATATTTATTCACTTATTTTTAGTCCTGCAACATGGAGCATGTATTAGACTTTGAAAGATCCATGTATATGTTATTTTGGTCACATTAGAAGCAGCAGATTGATACAAATGTGAACAGGCACATAAAAGTCTAATACATGCTCAGTGTTGCAGGTTTAATACCCAAGTACCCATACATTTATTACATATTTATTTGTGCTCAAAATACATATACAAAATTAATAGAATAATATAACTCTTTAAAGTTAATTTACTTAAAAAGTTTCTTGTGAATAATTATTGACTGAAATATACTTTAACATGTGACTAAAAATATATCTATTATTTAATTTTATATTTTTATGATGGGCTAATTTTATAGTCTTTAAATTTAGTTTATGTACTTTTGTTTTTTAAATCATCTGAACTGAACTGCTAGAACTGAGAGCATTGACAATTTGTGTTCCTCTACTTCTAGTGGCTATGGAAACATAAAAGATATTGCAAATTTTGTGGGAAAATCTTCTAATGTAAGTAATTGCATGCACCTACATATACAAAATAGAATAAAAGTGGCAGATTGCTTTTCAATATATATGTTTGTATAATTTATCATAAATGCTATTTTTGGGTATATTTGACCTTAAAAATTATTATTTTTTGCCTGTGTTACTGATACCTGGAAAAAGAACCTGCCACCCTTGGACCCCCTGCACCCTTTCTTACTACTCATTTTTTGTATATAGCATCCTCCATCATTTTCTAATTGCATGTTCTGATCAAAATTAGTGAGTACTATTTTTGCAAATTAAAACAATATCCCCCCTCAAATATTTTTCTGTGTATGTCCCCGAATGAAGTATCTACAGATAATCTTTCATTTCATATAAACCTTTTTAGTTAAGCAACTACCTTGTAAATGAACTTCCTTTTTATTACTTGGCAAGACAGGTGTTAAAATTTTTGGAGAATCTGCACAATCAAGAATATGAGAATGTAAAACTTCCATAGTATGAATGTTTCACTAATTTTGTACATATAAAATTACCATATCCTGATTTAAAGTTGTAACAGGCAAAAAGAACTAATTGAGAATTCAAACAGACAGGCAAAAAGAACTAATTGAGAATTCAAACAGAATCATAAAATTGTAGCCAAAATTTAGGACACTTTTTAATTTAATGTAAGTACAATCTACATGAGAGTGCATCTGCTATTGACGAATTTCAAAGTCAATTAAATGGACAAAAAAATCTTTGCAAATACAACAAATATATGTAGCATCTGAATATTTATTCAATATATCTGAAATTTCTTCACTATCTTTACACGATTTTTATCTTTTAGTAAGACAACATTAAATAGGGATTTATAAGCACTTCTACCTGGGCATCTATTGATTACTATAGCTTACAGTTGATGACATAAATATGGCAAGTGGAAATAATTTGCTATTAAACAATCCAACACAGATTAATTTTATAAACATAATTGCTTTTCATAATTATTAAAATATGATTCTAATCTAATACAGTTAAGTTTGAATACAAATACATTTTGTCAACTGATAAGTTACTAAGTAGTTTTGCATAAAAACAAGTATTTTGATTTAAAAAATACCAAATTTGATATTTTAACAGTTTTTTTATTTATAAAATTATTTTTTTAACAACTATTTTTTTGCATGCAAAATTTCTAAACTTTATAATACAAATGTTTTGAAATATGAATTTTTTTCTACAGTACGGGCTTTTTCATACCTGCACTTATGTATATAATATATAGAGGGTTTAATTTCAAACAACTCTCAAATATCCATGCTATCTCATACTGCTGATACACTTGATCACACACATGTTGAAAAGTTAAATAATCACCGATATATGTATTTTGAGCTAAACCAGCACTCATCAATTGGTCCAGATTATCATCACAGATATATACAATCAAAGCTCAGCTTGTATTAAGATAGCCCATCTTCATACTCTAATGGAAGACTTCAAACTATTCCACCCCACAACTCTTCCGCCCTCCATTTCATCTTAATGTAAGCTGAGCTTTGATTGTATATATGTGTGGAGATGATAATCTGGATCAACTGACGAGTGCTGGTTTAGCATGAAATACGAATATTGGTGATTATTTATCTTTTCAACATGTGTGTGATCAAGTGTATCAGCGGTATGAGATAGCATGGATGGTTGAGGATCGTGTGAAAGTCTGAGTTCAAAACAAATGACATTTTTTGTAAAAAAAGAGGATATTATGAATATATATATATTTATTTTGATTATTCAACGTTATATAGTTGATAAAGACTACAAAGTGTATAATCGAAAGTACTTTAAAAGAATATAATTTATATAAATTGTACTGTATTTTGATATATATATTGATTTGTATATTACATATATATTTAGTTGTATACATTTATTAATATTGTTCAAAAAATATTAACCATTTTGATATAAAAAATATAAAATTTCTTAATTTGAGAAACAATTTTTAATATGTGTGCACACATATTTGAAAAACTATTTGTTATTATATATATATAAATTGTTAAACTTTTTTTCAGGTGATATTATTTATAAATATATTTATTTGCAGTAAAAATATAAAATTTATAATTAAATAAACTTAATTACATAAATTTCACAAATGCCAAAAGCTATATCAATGCTATTAATTAGTTTATTTGTATTAATCGTTTACTTTTTCAATCAGTTTACTTTTTCAATCATGCTCGAAGTGAAGTGAGTGTTAAAGAGATAGAAGAGGGTTTAGAAAAAGATTTAAATTGTTAGTTTAAAAAATAAACCCTTTAGTTTGTAATTTAAAAAAAAAGTAGGCATAAAGTTTACATATATTAATATCATTTATGTTCTTTATTACTTTTTACAATGCTTTTTTTACAACCCACTGTTGTTGGTTTCAATCGGGGGGGGGGGCAATCTTCTTCAGAACTTCAAAAACGTTGTAATCAGAGATAATTGGCTCAGTGCAGTATTTTTATTTGTTTACACTACCCACATGTTTTGTTAAATTATGTTTAAGTAAAAAAATATTTAATATTTATTAGAGGAAAAAATATTTTAAAATTATAAAATTTTAACAATTAATTAATTTTATAAGATTTCGGAATGTGGTTATAGACTGTGGATAATGGGAATATTTTGAGTTTAAATGGGTTTTATTTTAATGTACAGAAAACTTCATTATTTATATTTGTATGTTTCAAATTTTTGCATATTCATGATTGTAGAATGTGATTAATTTTCTTGCTGTTTCAGGAATTGTAAACAGTAAGGTCTAGTAAATTACAAAATAAAAATAATTAAATAGCTTTATTGATTGGAAATTCAAGCTTACACTCTAGAGTTTGACACTCTACAAGTCTACTCAGCTATGTAGATACAAAATACCATATAATACTAAATAGTCCATGCACTTTACTACTGTTACACACTGCTTTACTTACCACCTTTTTTACAGTTTCAATTGCCACAGCAATCTTCTTCAGAACTTAAAGTTTTGAAGATAATTCCTGGGGCAATCGAAACTGTAAACTGTAAAAAAGGATGGTAAATAAAGCATTGTAGTTCTGAAGAAGATTGCTGAGGTAATCGAAACTGTAAAAAAAGGATGGTAAATAAAGTATTGTAGTTCTGAAGAAGATTGCTGAGGCAATCAAAACTGTAAAAAAGGGTGGCAAATAAAGCATTGTGAAACAGTAATAAAGTGTGTGGACAATTTAGTATTATATGGTATACATTTGGCAATGTATACAAAATAAATTATTTCACAAAATGGAAGTATGCTTATACAAAGAAATACACAAATGAGTTAATAATGTTACTGTATTATAATCATTTTCTGTCATTAAAACAATGTCAATAGAAGATTTATTAACAGGCTTTTATTTGGCATACAAAACAGCTGTTTTCTATCTAGACACTGTTATGTTCCATTGAAATAGTATTTTTACTTATAGTTTACATTGACTGATGTTGCTGTTGCACACCAACATCACAAGCATTGCAGTTGTGGTAAAGAACACCTGACAAGCAGAAATTAAATACTACACAAATAGATTTAATGAAATATAATCTAACATTTATTATTCTATGAAGGTAGCAATATATAAAAGATCAATTAACAACACTTCCCAAAGCTAATATTTATATATATATGTGGCCATTAAGATTACAAAATACTACTAAGGTCTATGTGGCCTGAAAAAATCCCTTGGGCCACTTTGGTATCTTCAGTGATGGAAATTCAATGAATACTTTACTTTAAAACAGGCAAAGATATCCATACATGTAGTAGTGCCACTCAGTGCAAGCTACAGTAATCAATGGATGCCAGAAGGCTTGTGCAAAAAATCCCTATCTAGTGCCTAATCATCCAATATCCCCAGACTAATTTCTAGCTTGTGGCTTTTATCAGTGAGGAGCCTGGGATCTGAGAGCACTACACCTAGATCTTAGGATCGAATGCAACTCTCCAGAAGCTGCCCTTTACCTTATTAGCTAACTGTACAACTTTGAGTCTAAAATGAAAACACAATAATGTTTTTAATTTAAGCTCATTAGCAGTGCTTTCAGATCCAAAGCACCTCATTGATGGAAGCCATAAGCTAGGAACTATTCTGGGGATATTGATTTTATGCATAAACCTTTTTGCATTCATTGATTACTCTGGCTTGCACTGAGTTGCACTACTGTATGGAGAGTTTTTCCTGTTTTAATAACAGTTATGAGCAAGCATAAAAAATGGTGATCATGTGATGTTTAGTGGTTTAATACTTTAACTTTCTGATAGTTTATACTTGCTTTATGTTTATGTAAATATACACACATATATCTGTTTTTCCTCTCAAGTTTTTCCTGTTGTTAATAACAGTTATAAGCAAGCATAAGAAATGGTGATCATGTGATGTTTAGTGGTTTAATACTTTATCCTGTTACACACCTTAAACTTTGATCTGACAGTTTTTACTTTCTTTATGTTTAAGCAAATATACACACATATATCTATTTTTTCTCTCAAGCTGGCATTTATTCTCTTTCCAGATTCTTCCCATATAGCAAGGCTATAATTTTTTTAATTATTTTTGAACATTAAGAAAATTTAATTAGATCACCAGCCTAATTAATTATTATTTAATGGTAATTTTTATTTCTAGAATTTTTTTATTATAATCAGCTTAACTAGATCTTTACATTTTCTAGTTCACTGTCAACTGAAATATATTTTCTACCAACGAAGGCACAAACTTATATATAATATTTTTCTTAAAGTATTCCAAACATAGCAGATCCTAAAAAGAAAACAAATCAAAATTTTTATCATTTGTCAATTAGAAATATCTGAATCCACTATCAGGATTTGCCTAAAGAATAATGGAAAATGGAAAACAAGGAAGACAACATTTGCCTTTTAATCACTAAATTAAAATGGAAAATTACCTTTCTAATTAATAGACTACTTCAGCTATAGATACTTATCAGTTCATCTCTTAAGCAGTTGAAAGAATTGTCTCTATATATGAATATTCACTAAGAACATAAATTATGGAGCAGAAGTTAAAAATCTTTATGCATCTATCTAACAGTTGATTTTATTGTTTTAAAAGCCATTATAGATTTAAATATAAAACTTAAAAAAAAGTACAAGTGGCAAAACTTTCTGTATGTATTGCCACTCAGTGCAAGCCAGAGTAATCTATGGATGCCACTAGGCTTGTGCATAACATACCCGTCTAATGCATACTCATCCAATATCTCCAAGATTAGTTTCTGAATTGTGGCCTTCATCATTGAGGAGCCTTGGATCTGAGAGCACTGCACCTAGATCTTAGGATCTAATGCAACCCTGAGATCCAAGGTTCCTTACTGATGAAAGTCACAAGCCAGAAACTAGTCTGGGGGCATTGAATGAGTAGGCACTAGATGGGGCTTTTATGCACAAGCCTTCTGGAATCTATTGATTTTTCTGGCTTGCACTGAGTGGTAATATGTATAGAGAGTTTTGCCTGTTTTAATAACAGTTATAAATGAACATAAGAAATGGTGATCATGTGATGAAAGTACAAGTGGACAATATGAACTCTAAATTTCTACATGCAGAATAAAACTTATAATTAAAAAAAAATGTCAGTATTTTTACATAAAATATTAACATTCACAAGATGAGAGTAATAAGAAATGAATACATTTCATAAAAAAACCCCCATTGATCTTACTGATGTTGATGATGATAAAAAATTGAAGCTTTTATTGGTTTACTGAAGTAATATTCTTAGACCTAAAAAATTTCAAATCATTATGTTATTTTGGAAATTAAAAAAAAATTGAATTATGATAATTAATTTTTACCAGAATATTTTCTTTATTGTAATAAAGGTCTGGATATTAAGTTGATGCTTATTTTAAATATTGTCACAGTTGTATTTAGGTCTCAGATCGATTGTGTAGAAATACAAAGTTCTATTTTTGCCATCTTGCATTATAACTGTTATTCATAATTTTATTATATGAAAAAATATATTATTGAATATCACTTGATTTTTAATTTGTAAAAATTTATTCTATAAATAAAAACTTAAAACATTAATAAACTCTGCAGACAGTAGTGCCACTCAGTGTAAA
Organism: Epiperipatus broadwayi; assembly: GCA_028023455.1. Lineage (NCBI taxonomy): Eukaryota > Metazoa > Onychophora > Udeonychophora > Euonychophora > Peripatidae > Epiperipatus > Epiperipatus broadwayi. Next base: position 9,651 of record JAQFVV010013707.1, read on the forward strand.
CTATGGTAATCAGTTGATGCTAGAAGGTTTCTGCATAAAATCTCTAACTGAAAGCACTGCACTTAGATCATAAAATCTAATGCAACTTTACAGAAGTCACCTTTTACCTATTCCATTTTCAGCTCATAGTGTTGTAGTGGAGATTTGTGATAGTAACTGATTATAGGTGTTGAGTTTATAAATATTACCTGACAGATGATAGGTATTTAATAAGGTGGTTGTTGTATTTGCAAAATTTCCAGCACTGTATTGTACTCTGCATGGGGAAAGATAATATTGTTCCTGACATATTGAATCGAAACCCTATTCAGAACATAGATCAATACCTGACCTTGGCAGGAGCACAGTTAACAATTTATGGATGTCCACATAGATACATCAATAGAGAAAGACATGCAGAAGTTAGGACATTTTTCAAGTGGCAGAACCCATATATAAAGATAAAATCAAATGGTGCAAATGTGCATTGTCCAGTTAATGCTTGATGTATACACAATGGAAAAGAAAACACAAAACACTATCACTACAAAATGGATGACTGTTTCTTGCATACAGAATAAAAAAAAAGCAGCTGGAGAATTATTGTGCCCCAAGTTTTACATATGGGCATTGCAGTCCTTATAAAGTCAAGAAAGTATTGCAGCATTTGTATTTTCAGGCCAGTAGGTATTGTTCAATTATCTCAGCTCTGTGAGATTGGCAGTAATGCAGGAGAAATAAACTGATGCTGATGCCCAATTACCTAAGAACTCAAATGAATTACTAGCCATAGATTTTTATGGTTTGCTACCTGTATCCAGACAATATAAATATTTATTAGTTACCTTTGATGTCTTCTCAAAAGTTTATACAGGCATATCCCTTAAATAAGGTGGATGTGAGAAGCTCAATTCAGTAAACAGTTTACTGAATAAGAAAAGCCCTCTGCAATCATTAGCGATCATGATACTCCTTCCCCCTCGAAAGAATAGGGTGAGTGGGTATGCCAAGAAAATATTTAACACATGTTGACCTCTATTTGAAAACCTTAGCCAAAACCATGTGAAAGGGTTATGAAAGAACCCAAAGTGCTGTTTAATTCTCACATGGGTAAGAATTGTAAGCAGTGTTTCAATCTGTTACATTGAGAAATAAATATGAAATGGACTATCTCTGGAATGCTTATATTAAGGATGGGAAGCTATGTTGCTGCTAAAATGTAAAATATCTGTCTGATCACACAACAACAATATACAAAAAATAGATCTGCAAAAGAAAGCTTTAAAAATGACAGAATAGATAGAAGAAAGGTCAGTTGAGGCCTATTTTTTTTTTGAAAAAAAAAAAGACTGAGTATTTGCAAAACACAACTCATGAGCAAGTCATGTTCAAACCCGTATGAAGAAATTTTTCTTTTTGTATGAAGGCCAATATCAGATTATTCAAATGTGTGAACCAAATGCCTTCATAGTACAAGGTAAACAGGGAAAATGGGGTTCATACAATACTCAAAGTTTAAAGCTGTTTAAGAGGAAAGAAAAAGAGTGGTAGAGAAGGCATTTTTTATTTGTTTTTATTTTCATGAGAAAGGAATGATGAGATGGTATTTTTCCATCTCATATGGAAATATATTGGCTTTAGTTTAATATTTTTTTATTTGTCTTATATTAATAATTTAATAAATTGTAAAGTGTATAATGTGGGTGCCTATCTTATATTAATCAGCTAAAAAAATTCTTATCTTTCCTTATACTCAAAAGTTTTATACTAATTTATTCAAGCAAAAATATTTTTTTTAATTATGCAAATTTGAAATGTTTTAAAATCCTGCTTAATTATTAATGGCATTAGAAAAAAGAAAAAGGTTGGGAGGAAAAAAATCTAAACTTTAAATCGAGCTCTATTGTGCAAGTATAATTTTATGAATGGGTTCTAATTGTATCTTACTAAAAAGAGTAGGTGCTATTTAGTATACGATCTCTGCCATTTTTTTTAACTTAAAAAACAACTGAATTAAAAATGGCAGAGATCACATACTAAATTAGCACCCAATATATCTTGCAAATCATTTTATTCAGAAATCATAAGCAGTGAGAATAAAGCTGTCAGATTTCTAAGGCAGCATGATATATTGAATGAAGATAAATAAAATTAATAAAAACTTTAATGAGGTTTTAAAAATAAAAGTAGTTAATAAGAAAAGGAAAAATATAATAGGAATATTAGAAAATAAATATTATGAGTGTTTAAAGAAAACAGAGTATAATAAAATTAATGGAGTTTATAAAATTAATTGTAAAGATTGTAGAATTGGAAATAAAGAGGTTGTGAATTATGTGGGAGGAACTAAGAAATCCATTTATAGGAGATTGATATAGCATAAATATGATAGGAATTCACCAATATATATTCATAAATTGAACACAGGGCATGATTTTGATAAAGAATGTATTAGAGAGTAGAAGAGATTAGGAAAATAAAAGAGGCTCTTTGTATAAGTAATATTAGGTGTAAATTGAATAGAAGTTTGGGATTGAGAAATATTTTAATGTGAAATGTAAAAAAATAATAAAAATTTTAAATGTAAGTTAGAGTTAAGAATTAAAATTTAAAAATTGAATGATAAAAAAAGCAGTAGAGGGACCGAAAGAATAGAAGGTATAAACTTTTAGAGATTATAAGAATACGAATAGGGCAAAGAAACAGCTAAGTTTTTTAAGATTTTCTATGCTGTTTGTTGCATGTATATATGATTGATCATCTGAGAGCATCACTATAATTATTGTGTATGAAAGTATAAATAATTGTGGTCAAGAGAGTGAGTTATTTGAAAGATTGAAAATTGTCGTGTTTAATTGTTTGAAAGGTTTTCATTCACCATTTTAGGCATAGAAGTTTTAAAAAATGTTATTTTGTTGAATGTGTGTTAGTGTAAGGATATTTATAACAAAGTTGTATGTAAGATTAATTCATTTTTAGTTAATTTTTTTACTGAGGGTTTTTTAAACTTTAAAACAGTCATTTATTTTTGAGAAAAAAGATAACATTTGGGAGGCTAAAGGTTAGAAAACACGTGGTTATAGTTTGATCGGTTTTGAAAAAAGTAAAAATTTTTATTCCATGTAAGGGGGTTTGAAGAATAGGAGAGGTATTATAAAGTCAAATATAGAATAGGTGACTTGCAAGAATTAGAAGAAGAACTCTCTTATATTAAATGGGATATTATTGGACTTTGTGAAGTTAGAAGAAAAGGTGAAGAGACAATTGATTTAAAAAGTGGACATATGCTCTATTATAAAGGCACAAATATTGGAAATACAAGTGCAGTAGGATTCATTATAAATAAAAAGTGGAAGAACAATATTGTGGAGATTGATGGTGTATCAGACAGAGTGGCAAGATTAGTTATACAACTTAATAGCAGATATCAAATGCAGATAATTCAGGTTTATGCCCCAACAAGTTCTCACAGTGATGAAGTAGTAGAAGATTTTTATATGGATGTACAAAAGGCTTTTGATCAGAGTAAACAACATTTTAAAATTGTTATGGGAGATTTTAATGCTAGAATTGGTAAACAAATGAAAGATGAAAGTGTTGTAGGTAATTTTGGTTATGGTAATAGAAATGAGAGAGGACATAGACTTGTGGAGTTTGCAGAGAAGGAAAAACTTTATATTATGAATTCTTTTTTTGAGAAAAATGTTAGAAGGAAATGGACATGGAAGCATCCAAATGAAGGTACAGCAGAATTGGATTATATTTTGACTAACAGGAAATACATATTTCAAGATTGTAATGTTCTTAATAAATTTAACACAGGAAGTGATCATCGATTAGTAAGGAGTAAGATACATGTTAATGTAAAACTAGAGAGACAAAATTATTAAGAAAAACTATATTTACAGTTGATATTCCTAATCTTCAGAAACATTCTAATGAATTTAAATTAGAACTTACAAATCGGTTTCAAGTATTAGTAGATTTTGAACATGATTCAGATTTGAATGAAATTAATATGAAAATAACTGATAAAATTTTAAAAAATGCAACAAAGATAGCTGGTAGAAAAAAGCAGCAATTGACTAATAAAATTTCTACTGAGACTAGAGAACTTATGAAGAAAAGAAGGAATATGAAGATATGCAAGAATGATGCATTAAAAAGAATTGAATATCTCGAATTTTGTAAAATGGTGCGGAAAAGAGTTGAAAATGATATAAGAAAGTATAACTGTGAACTAGCAAGAAAAGCTGTAGAAGAAAATAAAATCTTAAGAATGTAAAACAACATTTTGGTTTTGGTAGGAAATTTATATCTGCAATAAGAAAAAAAGATGGAATTATTACTAAAAGGAGGATGACATTATGAAATTGGTAGAAGATTTTTATCAAGAATTATATAGTAATAAAGAACAAGTACCTCCTATATCTATTACATCTTCCGAATTGCCCAGAATTTTAAATGAAGAAGTGAGAAATGCAATTAAATGTATGAAAAAAGGAAAGGCTCCAGGTAATGATGGAATTATAATTGATATATTAAAAGAAGCAGGTGAAGAAACAGAAAAAATATTAGCAAAGTTATATACCAAATGTCTAAATGATAAAGATGTACCGGATGATTGGAAGTAATGCAGTAATAATATTAATATTTAAAAAAGGTGATAAAGAAGATATTAGAAATTACAGACCTATCAGCCTTTTATCAGTTTTATATAAAATTTTTACCAAGATAATTACAACTCGTCTACAGAGAACCTTGGATTTTCACCAACCAAGAGAACAAGCTGGATTTAAAAGTGGTTTTAGTACAGTAGATCATATTCAAGTATTGAGAGAAGTTATAGAAAGGACAAATGAATATGAGTTGTCATTATGTTTTGGATTTGTAGATTATGAAAAGGCATTTGATTCTATAAACATTTCTTCAGTGATTAAAGCATTGGATCATCAAGGTATAGATCCAGGATATTGTCATATTTTAAAGAATATTTATAAAAATGCAACAGCAACAATTAGATTACATAATGATACTGGGAAAGTCAACATTGAGAAAGGTGTAAGACAAGGTGACTCCATATCTCCAAAACTTTTTACAGCAGTGCTGCAAGAAGTATTTTGTGGATTAAAATGGGAAACTAAAGGAGTGAAAGTAAATGGAGATTATTTAAGTCATTTAGATTTCGCAGATGATGTAGTTGTTTTTGCAAATAATGCTTCCGAGCTGCAGGAAATGTTGCAGGAGTTATCAGATGAAAGTAGGACTAAAGATAAATGTTAAAAAGACTAAAGTAATGTTTAATCGATTTGCTCAAAATATGAAAATAAAGATTGATTATGATGAATTAGAAGAAGTTAAGAGTTACAAATACCTTGGTCAGATTATTAATACAGATGGAAACATAATAGAGGAAATTAATCATAGAATTAAACTTGGTTGGAGTGCTTTTGGTAGAAATAACTTGATATTAAAAGGAAATATGCCTATGTGTTTGAAAAGAAAGGTTTTTAACAAATGTGTTTTACCAGTTTTTACTTATGGATCAGAGACTTGGACACTTAATAGAAGATCAATACAGAGACTTCAGACCACTCAAAGAAGTATGGAGAGATGTATGTTGGGAGTAACAAGAAGAGATCGAAAACGCAATGTATGGGTAAGAGAACAAACAGGTGTTACTGACCTCATTGAAAAAATTAAAAGATTGAAGTGGAGTTGGGCTGGACATATTGCTAGAAGAGATGATAATAGATGGACAATTGAAAATCTAAACTGGATGCCAAGAGATTGTAAAAGACCCAGAAGGAGACCACATGTAAGATGGATGGATGAAATAAGAAAATGTGTAGGGGTGATGTGGAGAAGAGAAGCTAAAGATCGGAGAAGGTGGATTAAACTTGGAGAGACCTTCATCCTGCAGTGGACTGATAATGGTTGATAATGATGATGATGATGATGACTTGGAAAATAAAGATGGATTGCATTTGTATTACACAATGTGTATATAATTGGCAGAAAGGAATTGGGTGGGCGCTGGTAGAGTTTACAGTATGTGCTGAGGTGTGTCACTTGAAATGTTTGAATAAGAATAGGAATGATGTAACAGGTTTCTGGTTATGTAGTCAGTCTGTAAATGTGATAAAACCGGTGAGAAAATGGTTTCTAAGTGTAGATAGTCTAGAGAACAAGTCAGGAAAGGGAGCAAAACGTAGTTAAGGGAAATAGGACAGAGAATGGTTTTAGTGGAGTGTCAGGAGATATGAGTGGAGAAAGTAGTAGTACAATGGAGATGGTTAGCCAGAGAATAAGTAAGATAGAAAAAGAAGTGAAGGATGTAGAAGTAAAATTAAAATGGTTAAAGACAAAGTGTGAAAGGAATTATCGAGTAGGAATGTTAAGGAAGAAATGGATAAGAAGGTCCAGAAGGTAGTAAAAAATATTACAGATGGAGTATAGAAAGTAGACTATGAAACAATATTGATAGGAGATTCACTAATTAGAAAATGTGGGGATATAATTGCAAGGAAAAATAGAAGCAGGTATATAGGAGTATGTTTGCCTGGAGCTAAAATTAGGAATGTGACAGATAAAGTAAGAAAGCAAGGTAGTAGAGATGTGTATGTTATGGTAGGGACTAATAATTTGTCAGAGCCATCAGAGAGAGTAATGGATGAGAATGTAGAATTTATTAGGAATTTCAGTAAGATTAAAGGAAGAGTAAAGGTAGTTGGATTATTACCAAGATTTGACAAGAGGTATTTGTTAGATAGGGCATGTTCCATAAATGAAAGATTGAAAAAATTGTGTGAAAAAATAATGTTATGTTTGTGAATGTATGAGATTGGTTTATTGGAAAAAGGGAGTTATATAGTAAAGATAGATTGCACTTAGGAAAACAAGAAAGTGAAGTTTTAGGGAGTCTGATGTTTAAAGAATATAATTCGGTAAACTTTTAAAGGGGGTGGGCTTTTAAATTGTAGTATTATCAAAAAGGGATGGGATGTAACAAATAAGCAAAAGATAGTTGATTTAGATATAAGTGTGGATGTGGAGAGAAAATGGATGTGTAAGATTAATGGTAAGAAAGTTTTTTTTATAAACATAATGGAGAAGAAAGAATCAAAAGGATTTATAAAAGAGTAGTTAAAAAAAAAGAAATTGTTAAAATTGGGTATTTGAATATGCAAGGTGTTAGGAGACCAGGAAAGTGGCTGGAATTAAACAAAGCAATTGAAAATGAAGAGCTTGAGATATTAGCAGTAGTGGAAACACATTTAGAGAAAAAAAAAACTATTTTGGAAGATTTGGTATGGCAGGGTATAAATAGAAAAGAAAAAGAGAAAAGGGGTGGTGGTATAGGTGTTATATTGAGAAAATATTGTTAAATGTCAAGAACATTTGTGGTTTGAAATAAGGTTGGGTAGACAAGGATAGTCAAACTCTAATGGAGTGGAACAGTAGTATATACGAATGCTTAGATAAGAATATACAGAGTTTTAAAGACAAGGGGAAGAGAATAATGGTTATAGGGGATATGAATGTGGACATATTGAAGAAATTGATGATGTAGATAATAAGAATGGTCAGTTTTTGAAGGAATTTTGTCAAAGAGTGAATTTGAGCATTGGAAATTTATCAAATATTTATGAAGGGTGGTCTAGGAATACTATATTTTACACAATAGAATACGAAAAATTAAGATGCTTGACAATGAAGAGAGAGTATGTAATAGTGGTCATAACTTTATTGTAATAGAAATGGTTAGTAATGTGATGGAAAATAGAAATAAAAGTAGACCATAGTAGTGAAAGATGTGGATAGAGAGTGAATGATAAGAATAAGTTGGATGAGTATAAAATACAAGTTGAAGAAGCCATAGAACAGTTGGTTTGGGATGAGTATAAGGACTGGTGTGGTGAAATATAAAAAGTGGCATATATGATTTTAGTTGAGAATATGTAGAAAAATAAAAGTAATAAAAAAAAGAGAGTTAGTAAGAGTGTAAAAGAGAGGAAAGAAGCATGCAGAGAATATAAATGTGCTATTAAAAATAAAGAAAGTAAAAAAGATATTAATGCTAAATGGAAAAAGTACTTAGAAAAGAAGAAATTGGCTACAATGGATAATTATATAGAGAGAATGAAGTTGCATTGTAAATTGTTGGAGGATATTCATAAAAGTAAAAGAGATGGGAGTAAAAAATTTTGGAATTACATTAAAAGAAAAAATGTAGGAGGGAGAGAAATAGTATTAATAGATGATGAGGGAATAGAGTAGCTTTAGAGAAGAATTAGAGAGAATCTTAAATAGATATGGAATGGATATAGAAAAGATGTTAGATGTGAAGGACTTAGTGATAGAAAACATGAAAGCATTTAGCAATGGGAATATTAGGTTCACAAAAAATGAACTGAATAAGGCAGGGAAGAGATTGAAAAGTGAAAAGGCAAGAGGTTTAGATGGTTGGGCAGCAGAGATGGTACTGAATTTGGGGCATAGAGCAAAAGTAAAGTTATTATGTTTAATAAGATGGCACAGAAGAGAGTTTTTTCATGGAGTAATACAAGAGTAAGATTATTATTTAATGGAAAGGGTAAGGATCATAGAAAGTAAAATAATTATAGACCGATAGTGGTAACATCAGGTTTATATAAAGTTTTTTTTATATATGGTGGCTGGAAGAGTTGTAAAATGAATGGAAGAGAATAATGTAGTGGGGGAAATGCAAGGAAGTTTTAGGTCAGATAGGCATATAGGAGATAGTTTATTTGTAGTTACACAACTTATGGATATAATTAGGAATTCAAGTAGATCATTATATATGAGTTTTATAAATATAGAGAAGACATATGACTGAGTAAAGAGAAATAGATTATGGGTAAGTTTAGCAAATTTGGGAATGGATGAAGCTTTAGGAAATATTATTAAGAAATTATATGAAAATAATTACTATACTTATCAATTAGGAGATGTAGAATCAGTTGAATTTAAAAATGAAGTGAAACTAAGGCAAGGATGTCCTATGTCACCTATTTTGTGTTTGTTGTATTTGAGTGAAATGAGGAAAGCAATAGAAAGACTAGAAAGAGGGATAGAGATACTGTTAATAGGGGGCAAGATAGTATATACATTGTCGGGTCTTTTTTTGCAGATATCTTTTTGTGTGCAGAAAGAAGATAGGGATGTTATGCTGAGGATATGCGCATGGGTGGGTAAAGAATTGGGGATTTAATTTAGTGAAGAAAAATCAAATATAATGATGGTTAATACTGGGGAAAGAGAAAATGTAGAATTTTTATTGGGGGATATAAAGTTAAGTGTGGTGGGGGATATAAAGTTAAGGGTGGTGGGTAGATATAGTTATTTGGGAATCATCTTAAGTAATCAGGAAAATTGCTTGGATGAATGGAAGAAAAAATTGGTAAATGAAGCAAAGAAAAGAAAGGGTTTGGTAAAGAAATTACAGTGTTTTCATATAATAAATATGATGTAGCTAGAATTGTATGGTAGCAGGGTTAAAATATGGTAATGATGCATTATGTGTTAGTAAAGGGGTATTAGATTACTTAGAGAAAGTACAAAGGAAAGTAGGAAAACATGCATTAGATGTAGAGGTGTGGACAGCAAAGAAGGCAATTCAAGGAGAAATGGGATGGTCAAGTTTTTATATGAGAGATGCAAAAAGTAAAATGAAAATGTTTGGTAGGTTGCAGAATAGACAAAACAGTATTTAATTGGGTTATGAGTAAAGGGCAGGCAACCAAATGGGTGAGAAAGGTAATGCAGTATGGAAAAGATCTGGATAAAGAATTTATATCAGTATACTTGTATAAAAGGTGGGATTATTGTGTTAGAAAGATTGTTGAGTGTTATAGTGGTAAGGAATGGGATAAAAGAGTAGATGCATTAATAAAGAATAGAGAGTTGGAGAGATGGAGAACTATTATGGAGAGTAAAAAGAGTTTAAATATATATAGAAGTAAACGAAGCATTAGGTGCGAGTTCATTTATGATAATTGTAAGGAAGGTAATTTATTGTTTAAGGCTCAAATGGGATTATTAACAACAATAGAATTTACATGTAAATGAAAAAATATGGGTGATTTAGTCTGCAAATTGTGTAAGGAAAGTATAGAAAATATTAGGCATCTGTTGATTGAATGTAAATGCTTGAAAGCAGAAAGGGTACAAATAATGAAGTTATGGAAGAATAAGTATGAACAAAGTGATTATACAGAAAGTGGGTTATTGGTTTTTATGCTGGATTTGGGAAAAAAGAAGGGAGATTTAGATATAAAAGGCATAGAGTTGACAAAGATTATGTTGTGGAAATGGGATGGAGTAAATTATGGGAAAGCTTAGAGTGGGGAATGGAAGGGGAAGGTAAAGTGGCTAAGAGGTTTCTTTGAGCATAGTTGCTGAAAGATTTCTGACTCCATTTACGAAGTCACAATACATTGCATCATCACATCAATTTGAATGTAGATTTAAATAGAAAAAGTGGCTTAACTGTGAGAAAGGAAAGTGGGGGGAAAAGATTAATGAGGATTAAAGGTAAAATTAAGAGTTGAAATTAATTAGTAATTTAATATTAATATAAAAAAAAATAAGTAAGATAGGTTTTTTAAAAAAAAGAATTTGGTATAAAAATAGGATAATAATATAGTATATTATATATATAGTATTTAATTGAAAATTAGGAAATGTGAGTATAAGAGATATGGGATATTATTAAAAAAGAAAGATTAATTAGAATAAATAATTAAGAATGATAGTATGAAATTAATTAATATAAACTATATGAAGGTAATAAATTGAAGTAATGTGAAGTAAGGATATAATAGAGCAAATAAAAATGAATTACTATAAATAATAAAATAAGAGTTTTAAGGTTTATAAAATGAAAAATGTTTTAAAAATTATTAAATGAAAAAATTAAGATTTTAAAGTTAAGGAATAGGATTATAATAAAAGAAAAAAGGTAAAGATTAGATTTAAATTTTACAGGTTTATAAGTATTCATGTATTTAGAAATATGTAGGTATATGTTTGTATCTTTGTGTCTATATGTATAATTTGTGTGTGTGTGTATATATATATATGTGTGTATGGGTTGTATGTATGCAGCTTGTAGTTTTGAGGAAGATTGCAGGGACAATTGAAACTTAATGGTCAGAAATGATTGTATGAGCATTGGTTTATTAATAATAAAAGAATTTAATATATAAAAAGTGGATTGAATGAAGATGATAATACAAAACCATGTACAAAGTGTGGTGACCATATGGTAGAAAAGTGGAGGAAGAACTGCAATGGAGATTGAGTCCCCACTATGTGGTGTTGTGGTTGTCAAATTTTCCACTCCATATGAGATTGCAATCCATTTTCCATTACAGAGATGCTAACTGGCTGTGTAAATAATATGTGAAATAAGAGACGACCATTTACTTTTACTCTAAACCAAATTTATTTTTAAAATTACCATTTAACATACTTGCAAATTTAGAAACTGGTAAATAGTTGCCTAAACATTTCATCATATATGTATGTTACATGAGATTCTTAGGAAAATACTGAATTAAATCCATACACATATACCAATTAAAAATTTAAGAAGAGAAATATAATTGTACTGTAATATATTAGATCACAGTTTGTACTTATTAATGAAATATGACTTAATAGACATTTCACATGAAAAATATAATTTCCAAGGCCAACAAATTTAATCAAAATGTAACTGAACTAGTCTTTTGAAATACCTGCTTAGTTTTATTATGACATGTTAATTATTTTGTACTGCTAGAAAGACAAGGTGTTGGGATTATTTTTATTTTTTGACAGGGTTAATATGGATTATTTTCTTATGCAGATGAATACAACATTAAACATGCACACACTTTCAGGCAACATTTCAAAATCCCACACTGAAATATCAGTAGCAGCTGAAATTTAAGTAGCATTTTTTTCGTAATTTTTTTTTTGAGTCAAAATGATAAAAATTTGGGATCTTCCAAAGACAGAACATGAAGCAGTGGAGTTCCTCCAAAGTAAAAGTGTTCTGCCTTCTCAAAAAGTATGTGCTAATGGCCATCAAATGAAACTTTATGCAAGTCCAAGGGCACAATGGAGGTGCATTATTTCTGTGTCAATGTTCCATAGCACTTTGGAAAAGAACCTGGTTTGAAGGCCGCAAATTGTCATTTGTTACAACCATCCAAGTCATTTACTATTGAAGTACAAACCAATTGACCATGAAATCGAGAAAAAATGATATAGATTTGGACAAGACTGCCATTGCTTGGAAGCAATATTTGAGGGAATCCTGTAAAGAAAGTCTGCTATCTCACCCATCCTGCAAAATTGGAGGCCCAGAAAAAATTGTAGAGGTAGACAAAACTTTATTCACAAAATGCAAAAACTAACAGGGAAGAATTCTTCCACAACAGTCATTATTTGGTGGTTTATGTAAGGAAACAAAAGTGTTTCATTGTTGCTATTCCAGGTTGAACAGCATCTGTTCTTCTAGATGCCATTAAAGAACATGTAGCACTGGGATCCTCCATATATTCTGACTGCTGGAAGGCCTACAAAAGTGAGGAATTGAAATGCTGCAGGTTACCAACATTTCAAAGTAAATCATTTCTTACAATTTTGTTGATTCTTCTACCGGAGCCCATACTCAAAATGTAGAAAGACTTTGGGGGCTTTTAAAATGGTGCAATAAATGAGAGGGGGGATCACTTGACATTACCTGGATTCATACTTAGGTGAATTAATAGGGTGAAGACTGCATCATGGTGAAAATCTATTTGATGCGATATTGCAAGCCATTAATATAGCATCAGTCTAAATTTTACAATTTCTAAATTATAATCTGCTGATGTCTGCCATCTTTTGCTGAATTTTTTTAAAATCAAATAACCACCATTTTTTAATCTTCTGTTACTATTTAAGTGTGCTAACATCTGTGTCAATACCTTCTTTTTGTATATTTTTTGTGGAAATTTATTTTGTGCCAAAAGCCTACAAATTTGAACCTTATTTCTGTGTATTTTTTGTGGAACTGTAATTGTTTGCTAATTGTAATCTGCTCTTAATTTCTACCATCTTTGCTATATTTTTTTAAACCAAATGACCACCATTATTTAGTCTTCTGTTGAACTCTAAATCTAAATAATAACCTTTTTAATGGATTTTTATGCTGAAAACATCAATGAAATGATCAAGTGACATAGTCCTCCATTGTATAATATATATGGATATTTTATATTTCCACCAGTCCTTATAAGAGGGTAATAGCATATTCCTTTGAGTGAGAATAAATGTCAAAGATTATATTGAAAAATAGCATATATAAAAAAGGATCAGAGGGTCAGAGCTGCAGAGAAAGAAAGCTGAAAAGATTGTCTTACTTAGATGCATCATTTCACAGGTTTTTAAAAAACTTAATAAAGATTACATTTAATAATTTTACTTATGTTGTATCTCTTAGTTTATAAATTACATATTAAAGAATCTGCCTTATGTTAGTGCGTATTTAGGTATAGTAATTAGGTGCTTGGGCTTTGGATGACTTTGATACATAAATAAAAACCTAAAAATCAGATTGTAAATTGATTCATTCCAACCTAGTTCTAGTCTACTTGCATAGTGGTGCCCTATGGCAGTTATTCAGGACTCATATTTTAATAATGTACCATGACATAAAGTTAAATTACAAAATTAGAAAATGGTTTCCCCAATGTGTAAGGATATGAAGAACCATAAGATCAGCCTGAGAAGGGAGTAAGGTTGAAGAAAATTCAGACATAGAGGATTAAGCAAAAGATTGGGTTAGGATCTTGGGAAGGGGGTTGAGATTTAACTAGAAAAAATGATTATACAAGATATAATTAAAATAACAATGTTGAAAGGGAAGAGGAAAAAAAACCCATTCAAAGACTTAGATTCTAAGGGACTGTTTCAAAATATATAAAATAAAAGAAAAAGATAAACTAATGATAGCAAGCAATCATTTGGAGGGGTGGCCCAACTTTGGTGTGAGACAAAATACCAAACTCTGAGAAATTAAAAAAGTAAACAAAGAGTATGTCACATACATTTTGGTGTACTGCCAAACAAGAAGAAATCTGAAGGGGAATTGAGGGGGAAACATACAAAAGGGAAAAAGGAATAGGACTTGGACAATTTGTTTTTAAACAAATGGATCAATTGAAAAGCTTTGTAGACTATCTTATGACTAAATCACAGATAATTTGGATAATGAGAAAAAAATTACCCAACGAGATACAAAATAGATTAGCAGAATATATAAATAAAGGATTAGAGGAAATATTAGAAGTGCTAAGGGACAGAAGACATAGAGGAGGATTGGAAAAGAGAACAAGTGAAAAGTTAACAGGATGTTTTTAATGTAGTCATAGATGAAGATGAAAAAAACCTAATGATGGCAGAACAGGCATGCCCAGTGATTTCAACAAATGTGCAGAGTATAAAAATACAGGCACTGCTTGATTCAGGGAACCAAGTCTCGATCATTTCTAGCAGGATTTTAAATTGAATTAACTTTCAAAATAATGATCTACAGTTTTTACCTTTGAAAAAGTTCAAGATTATGATGGCAAATGGAAAACAAACAATTTGATCCAATACAGATGTGAAAAAAACAATTTGATCCAATACAGATGTATATCAAGATACAAGTGGGGCTCACACATTACTGTCAATGGCAGGGCTGATTGAAGATATAATACTGAAGTCAAACTTTATGCACCAAACACAGGCAAAAATAAATTACAGGACAGGTCAGTGAAAATCAAAAACAGTGTTTCAATTTTATAAGTGTAAGAACCCCCCCGACTCATGTAACATTAATGAAGGGGGAAGACAATGGCTGATACTAAGTGAAGAAAATGATCTGAGGAAATATTACAGCAATATAAAAAGGATGTTCATGACAAAATGTCACATTATCAAAGGTTATATTCATCAAATATGCTTAAAGCTGAAACTCATTTTTTTTTCATCATATCCTATCCCAATCAAATATAGGAGCAGGATTAACAAATGAATACAGAACATGGAATAATGGAGAATCATAAAAAAGCACTGTTTTTGTACATTAAACCTTTAATGATTGTAAAAAAAAAGGATGGGTCAATGAGGATATATTTGGATGTATATCAATTAAAGGGCTGCAGAAAGGAGTTTGCTATTAACTGAAAGGAGACCCTTTGATTCCTCTTGGAGGCCTTAAAGGAACAGAGCAGGGCAAATTCCTAATGTCCACTCCATACGTTCTTGTCGTTGCAGCTGTTATTACTATGTGATTATTCATATAGTATACGAACATGGATGGGCTGCTCACCAACATGCATTAGCCAGCGTGGTGAGTTTATTGGCTTTTTACCTCTGAGTTTAAGATCAAGAAACACCATGGTCTTTCTTCTCAGTGCCTGATAAGGCAGAATGAATGTTTGTGTAAATGATAAATATTTTTCCAATACATATATACAATTATGACAGACAAAAATAAAGCATGGTCCTTATTCCCAGGAGGCTGTAAAGTCACCAACCAAGGCAGCGGTTGGTGGCCGAAGGTGGAGGGTGCTAAGAATCCCCTGATTGTGGACCCAGGCTGCCATTTGATGACAACTTTTTATTTAGGTACTTACAACTGCAGATCACTTTCAAGTGAAGGAAGATTGCAAGAATTAGAAGAAGAATTGTCTTATATTAAATGGGACATTATTGAACTTTGTGAAGTTAGAAGAAAAGGTGAAGAAACAATTGATTTAAAAAGTGGAAATATACTCTATTATAAAAGCACACATATTGAGAAATACAAGTGGAGTAGGATTCATTATAAATAAAAAGTGGAAGAACAATATTGTGGAGATTGATGGTGTATTGGACAGAGTTGCAAGATTAGTTATACAACTTAATAGCAGATACCAAATGCAGATAATTCAGGTTTATGCCCCAACAAGTTCTCATAATGATGAAGTAGTAGAAGATTTTTATATGGATGTACAAAAGGCTTTTGATCAGAGTAAACAACATTTTAAAATTGTTATGGGAGACTTTAATGCTAGAATTGGTAGACAAATGAAAGATGAAATTGCTGTAGGTAATTTTGGTTATGGTAATAGAAATGAGAGAGGACATAGACTTGTGGAGTTTGCAGAAAAAGAAAAACTTTATATTATGAATTCATTTTTTGAGAAAAATGTTAAAAGGAAATGGACATGGAAGCATCCAAATGAAGGTACAGCAGAATTGGATTATATTTTGACTAACAGGAAATACATATTTCAAGATTGTAATGTTCTTAATAAATTTAACACAGGAAGTGATAATCGATTAGTAAGGTGTAAGTTACGTGTTAATGTAAAACTAGAGAGACAAAAATTATTAAGAAAAACAATATTTACAGTTGATATTCCTAATCTTCAGAAACATTCTAATGAATTTAAATTAGAACTTACAAATAGGTTTCAAGTGTTAGGAGATTTTGAACATGATTCAGATTTGAATGAAATTAATATGAAAATAACTGATACACTTTTAAAAACTGCAACAAAGATAGCTGGTAGGAAAAAGCAGCAATTGACTAATAAAATTTCTACTGAGACTAAAGAATTTATGAAGAAAAGAAGGAATATGAAGATATACAAAAATAATGTATTAAAAAGAATTGAATATCTCGAATTTTGTAAAATGATACGGAAAAGAATTGAAAATGATATAAGAAAGTATAACTGTGAAATAGCAAGGAAAGCTGTAGAAGAAAATAAAAGTTTCAAGAATGTTAAACAACATTTTGGTATTGGTAGGAAATTTATATCTGCAATAAGAAAAAAAGATGGAATTATTATTAAAAAGAGAGATGACATCATAAAATTGGTAGAAGATTTTTATCAAGAATTATATAGTAATAAAGAACAAGTACCTCCTATATCTATTACATCTTCCGAATTGCCCAGAATTTTAAATGAAGAAGTGAGACATGCAATTAAATGTATGAAGAAAGGAAAGGCTCCAGGAAATGATGGAATTATAATTGATATATTAAAAGAAGCAGGTGAAGAAATAGAAACAATTTTAGCAAAGTTATATACCAAATGTCTAAATGATAAAGATGTACCGGAAGATTGGAAGAATGCAGTAATAATATTAATATTTAAAAAAGGTGATAAAGAAGATATTATCAGACCTATCAGCCTTCTATCAGTTTTATATAAAATTTTTACCAAGATAATTACTACTCATCTACAGAGAACTTTGGATTTCCACCAACCAAGAGAACAAGCTGGATTTAAAAGTGGTTTTAGTACAATAGATCATATCCAGGTATTGAGAGAAGTCATAGAAAGGACAAATGAATATGAGTTGTCATTATGTTTTGGATTTGTAGATTATGAAAAGGCATTCGATTCTATACACATTTCTTCAGTGATTAAAACATTGGATCATCAAGGTATAGATCCAGGATATTGTCACATTTTAAAGAATATTTATAAAAATGCAACAGCAACAATTAGATTACATAATGATACTGGAAAAATCAACATTGAGAAAGGTGTAAGACAAGGTGATTCCATATCTCCAAAACTCTTTACAGCAGTGCTGCAAGAAGTATTTTGTGGATTAAAATGGGAAACTAAAGGAATGAAAGTAAATGGAAGAGTATTTAAGTCATTTAGATTTTGCAGATGATGTAGTTGTTTTTGAAAATAATGCTTCAGAGCTGCAGGAAATGTTGCAGGAGTTGGCAGATGAAAGTAGAAAAGTAGGACTAAAGATAAATGTTAAAAAGACTAAAGTAATGTTTAATCGATTTGCTCAAAGTATGAAAATAAAGATTGATTATGAAGAATTAGAAGAAGTTAACAGTTACAAATACCTTGGTCAGATTATTAATACAGATGGAAACATAATGGAGGAAATTAATCATAGAATGCTTTTGGTAGAAATAACTTGATACTAAAAGGAAATATGCCTATGTGTTTGAAAAGAATGGTTTTTAACAAATGTGTTTTACCAGTTCTTACTTATGGATCTGAGACTTGGACACTTAATAGAAGAGCAATACAGAGACTTCAGACCACTCAAAGGAGTATGGAGAGATGTATGTTGGGAGTAACAACAAGAGATCAAAAACGCAATGTATGGGTGAGACAACGAACAGGTGTTACTGACCTTATTGAAAAAATTAAAAGATTGAAATGGAATTGGGCTGGACATATTGCTAGAAGAGATGATAATAGATGGACAATTGAAATTTTAAACTGGATTCCAAGAGATTGTAAAAGACCCAGAAAGAGACCACATGTGAGATGGATGGATGAAATAAGAAAATGTGCAGGGGTGTTGTGGAAAAGAGAAGCTAAAGATCGGAGAAGATGGATTAAACTTGGAGAGACCTTCATCCTGCAGTGGATTGATAATGGTTGATGATGATGATCAATTAAAGGCTATCATCAATGAGGATATATTTGGATGTATGTCAATTAAATGCTATCACAATCCCTGACCAAAATGTGCTTCTTTGGATTCATGATCTACTGTTAGGGTTTCAGACAAAGAAATATTTTTTCTTGATTTGATTTAACCTCTAGCTATTTACAAATGCCTCTATATATCAAAGTCCAGAAATATACAGCATTTCATTAGGAAGCCTACACTTATGCTTTTCAATGGGCTCCATTTGCTTTAGTGAACAGTGGATCCAAGTTGCTACATTGTTTTGATCACTTATTATCCAAGAGGATATAAAAGCTTTTACCTTATATTATATGAAGAATATGGGTATAGTCTGAAAAGATCCATAGGAACATTTGGAGAATTTGTCCTTCTTCCGAAAGAAGGGCTGTGAAAAAAACTTTACTACTAACTTTAAAAATTGGCTATTGCAGGTAAAAGTAATGTTTCTCAGTCATCTAATTAGTAAAGAGAGCATGAGACCTCATTTACAAAAGATGAAGGCAATAACTAAATTTTCCAAACAATAAAATAGAAATCAGATTAAATCATTCCTGGGGATATGTAATTTTTATCAAAGATTTTACAAAAATTTATTCACTGACACTAAAGCTTTGTTATGGCTACTGTAGAAAGTAAACAAGTGGGAATGGAGTGAATATTATAGAAAGGTGTTAGAGAAAAGAAAATTTTGTGATGGTAGTAACATTAGCATACCCAGAATTTTACCAAATCATTTATACTGCAAACTGGTAGTAGTAAAGTTGGGCTGGGGGCTACCTTATTCCATGAAAGCTCTGATAAAAGGCCCCAAGTTTTATATTTTTTAAGCTGAACAGTAAGCCAAGCAGAAAGAAATTATACAGCCACTGAAAGAGAGGCTTTAGCAATTTTGTGACTTTTAGTAAACTTAAACATTTATTGATAAAACTGAAGATTGTGATAGTAAATAATCATAGGTGTTGAATTTATAAATAAATATTACCTGACAGATGATAGGTTAATAAGCTGGATGTTATATTTGCAAAAATTTTGAGTACCATTTTGTATACTGCCTGGGGAAGGATAATATTGTTCCTGACATATTGAATCAAAACCATATTCGGAACAAGGATCACTACCTGACCCTGGAAGGAGCACAGTTAACAATATACGGATGTCTACATCCATACATCAATAAAGAAAGACATGATATTTTTCAAGTGGCAGAACCCACATATAAAGGTAAAATCAGGTGGTGCAAAAATGCTTTGCCCATTTAATGTTTAATGTATACACAATAGAAAAGAAAACACCATCACTACAAAATGGGTGTCTGTTTCCTTGCATACAATGGGAAAGAAAAAAGCTGCTGGATAATTATTGTGCCTCAAGTTTTACACATGGGAATTACAGTCCTCAAGTCAAAAAATTATTGCAGTACTGGTATTTTTGTCCCAGTATGTATTGTTCAATTATCTCAACTCTGTGAGATTGTCAGTAATGCAGAAGAAATAAGGTGATGCCCAATTACATAAGAATCCAAATGAATTACTAGCCATAGAATTTTATGGTCTTCTACTTGTACCAAGGCAATATAACTATCTATTAGTTACCTATGATGTCTTCTCAAAGTTTATACAGGCATATCCCTAACATAAGATGGATTCCAGAAGCTCAAGTTCACTGAATTAGGAAAGCCCTCTACAATCATTAGCGAACCCAATACTCCTTTCATTTTGAAAGAATGAAATGAATGGATATGACAAATATATATTCAACTCATATTGACTTCAATTTGATACTCTCAGTCAAATCCATAGGGTCATGAAAAAGCTCAGATTGAAATTTCACTAAGCAGTGTTTCAATCTAGTACCTTGAGAAATAAAGATAAATTGGACTCGAAGTCCATGGGACTACTTCTGGAATGCTTACATTATAGATGGGCATTTGTCACTGCTAAAATGTAAAATACCTGTCTGACCAGAGAAAAACAATATACCACAAGATAGGAGATCTGCAAGAAAAACATTAAAAAAATAACAGAATAAAAAAAAGAAAGTTCAGTTGACGTCTATTCCTTTCAAACTAGGAGACTAGATATTAGTCAAAACACAACACACGAACAAGTTGTGTTCAAACCAGTAAAAGAATTTTTTTGTATAAAGGCTCATATCATTTGTGTGAATCAAATGCCTTCATTGTACAAGGTACAACAGGAAAACAACAATTTGTATAATACTTGAAGTTTAAACCTCTTTAAGAGAAAAGAGTAAGGATGGTAGAGAAGGCATTTTTTTGGTATTTTTTAATCTCATATGGAAATATATTGGTTTTAGTTTAATATTTATTTATTTGTCTTATATTAATAATTTAATAAAGTACATAATGTGTGTGCCTGTCTTATATTAATCAGTGAAAAAAATTCTTATCTTTCCTTATAAACGAGCTTTAAAATTTTTCTATTATTCAAGCAAATATTTTATTTAATTAAGTAAATTTGAAATGTTTTAAAATCCTGCTTAATTATTAATGGCTTTAGAAAAAAGAAAAAGGTTGGGAGAAGGAAATCTCAAGCTCTATTGTGAACTATTAATGCACGTATAATTTTATGAATGGGTCTAATTGTACCTTACTAAAAAGTATAGTATAGGTGCTAATTTAATATGCAATCTCTGCCATTTTTAACTTAAAAAAAGAACTGAATTAAAAATGGCAGAGATGACATGCTAAATTAGCACCCAACATGTCTTGCAAATCTTTTTATTCGGCAATCAAAAGCAGTGAGAATAAAGCTGTCAGTTTTCTGAGGCAGCATGATATATTGAATAAAGATGATAATGCAAAATCATATATAAAGTGTGGGGACCATAGTGTAGAAAAGCAGAGAAAAAACTGCAATGGACATGGGGTCCCCACTATGTGATGTTGTGGTTCTCAAACTTTTTGCTCCATATGAGAATACAATTCATTTTTCCTTTACAGAGATGCTACTGGCTATGTAAATAGTAGGTTAACACTATGTGAAATATGAGTTAGGCTACTTTTTTATTATAGATTTGCCTATCACAACAGTGATAAAGCTGACCTGTAAATAAATCTTCAGCTATACTTGTTGATTGGTTTAATTTCTGTAAGCAATTTTGTTCCCAATCTGTAGCAGTTGACAAAAAGGAACAAATGGTAGGGACAAAACAGCAAACAATTCAAATTGATGAAGCCAGGTTTTCCGATTGACAGAGAAGTACAACAGGAAGAGAATGCTTAGTGGTGATCTTCCATCTACATGTAACAATACCACAGTGACCCCAATCACCAAAAAAACAAACAATGGAGCTTGAATTGACAGGCCTTGGGTTTTTGGTTTGAAGAAGAGCCCTGATTGTTGGTTCTTTTCAGTTCATCGAGATAGAAATACACTATTTTCTATTGTTGAAAGGGAATTGGGTGGCTGGCTCTGTTATCCACTCAGATAAATGGCCAGCCAATGCAGACCTCAATGATAGGGGATATAAACATTTCACCATCAACCATCAGCAAAACTACATAAATCCAGTGATGGGCACTCATGCATAATCAATAGAGAAATCATGATTAGAATAAAAAAAATAAATTATTAAAAAAGATGAGAGGGATTTTAAAAATTCATGAGGTAAACCTAACCTTGACCCTTCACCTATTAGGCTCACATCTCATTGCTTTCCTTGACTTCTTCCACCTAATACTATAAAAAAGTCTTCTTCCAAAATCTGCAAAGTTTGCACTTCCAGAAAAGACTGCAATGGAAAGTGTATCCATAGTATATCCAAACAAAGTGTAGATCATCACCGCCCGCACTACCAAGGCCCATCTAGGATTTATAGAAAAATTTATAAAGTAGCAGATACACTGTTAGGATTCCACTTTATTTACATATTTAGATCGTTAGCCCATTCACTACTCAGCGGAGAGCGAATAAAAATCTATAAATTTTATATCTTAAATATAAAAGAATAAAATAATAAAAGCCACTGCCAGAAATTAACACAGAAAAATATTTATTTACGCACATATAAAATCATTCTAAATTCGAAAAAGTTTAACATTTAGATTTTTATCTTAATTTTTAATTTTACATTTAAAATACTCTATAATGTTTAATATTTTATTTAGAGGGCGAGTATAATGACTACATATCTCATTTGAAAGGAAAATATTCTTCCCTGATTTAACCTTACAACAATTTCACAATCAACTCGCCAATCCATCTGATACATTCATGTATTCAATGTACATGATCGACAACACAAAATACTATATTGTCAGAATTACATCTGAACAATAAGTAGAAATAGAGAAGACATTGACTCTCCACCAACAGGAATGTGACATCTGTGGAGATCAATAAACTAAAACTCCATAAATACTGCTTCTCGACTTACAAACCCATCCATACAAACAGAGTATATCTATAATCCTCCCATACATCTCACTACATTTCTAATTACACAAATATATCCAATCCATTGAACCAATTCACTACAAATGAATAACCTAAGATTACCCTCCCTAATACAACTTTACAAAACTATATACCATTCCCCGACTTATTTTAACATTTATATCGTTCCACAGATTTATTTAAAAATTTGTATAGATCGATACACAGATTCCACGGTCAAAACATTTCAAATAAACATAAATGATCAAAATACAATTATTATCCGAAACGCAGGGAAACTTATAAGACCCAATATATTCACCATAAGATACTCGTTTCACCAATAACTTAAAAGACATCCGAATAAATACATTTTAGATACTCACCATAAGGTATCATTATTTATCGAATGTCTATATATTTTGATCAAATATGAAAACCAAAATCTAATTAACCTAACGAATCCATCAACGTCTATAGACAACTTAAATTAATCATTTAATAATTTCTACAATAAAATATTACTACACATAAAAAATATTAAAGGAAATGATTCTTTTACAATCGGGAAGATAAAATAACCATTATTAATTTGATTTAAAACTTACAAAAGTCAGATAAGTCCATTTTAATAATTGTTTATTAATTTGTTCACTTCGATTCTTGATGATTTTAAAATTGTCCTTTATAAAATTTAATTTACTTACAATCTTTTCTTAATTAAGTTATGATTTTACAATTCTCTATTCTCTAAAACCCTGTTCCATTCCCCCAGACTTTCCTAGACTCTGAAGCCCCCGCTTCCCCCCCCCTTCCCTCTCTCTTTTTTTTTTTTTTTTTTTTTTTTTTTTTTTTTTTTTTTTTATTTTTTTTCTTATTTTTTTTTTTTTTTCTTTTTTTATTTTATTTTTTTTTTATTTAAACACATTTTATTAGAGTCCAAATACTGATATGATCATCACAAGGTTGAACTGTGTGTGGGTCCTTGTTTTGAAGTTTTTCACACCCAGAAGAATTACGAATAATATTGTAGTGTTCCCAATTGTGAATTTTATATATATATATATATATATATAAAAAAAAAAATATATAATATAAATATATAAATATATATATATATATATAAATTTGTTGTAATTGCTTGATAAACTTTTCAGGTTAGGTGGACAGAAAAATGGACATAGTATACCATCAAACAACTATATTTACTATAATGATAAGTATTGCTTACACTTAGGAAATTTATAGAAATATATTTTAACACTTGGACCTCTGTCTATTTTAGATTTTAGGTGTGACCAGCCCAGTGGGTAATTACTTCTGACATCATTTCTTCATGTTTTATATGTTGTCACATAGTATGTAGTTGTTGCACTTCATTGCAAAATTTATAAGAGCAATTATATTTATAACATTAGAATTGGGCATTTCCAAGTTTGAATCCTTACAATGTTTCTGTAAAAATTTTGTAAAATTAATCACTTCTATAACTGTTTTTTATAAAAACTTTGAATACAGATATTGAAATTTTATATCAATTTTTACAAAATATTAGAACATTATAAATAGTTTAATAAAAATGTTTGATTTGAACAGTTTTAAGCTCAAACCCCTATCATTTTTATAAAGTTTTTATAAGATTTATTATTTCTATAACTATTTTTGTAAATATTTTGAATTTAGAGTTTCTAAATTTCACAAAAATTGCTTTTTAGGGGATATGAGCACAGACTTTCACATGACCCCCCACTCTTCACACTATCTCATAACACTGATACACTTGAACACATATATGTTGAAGAGATAAATAATCATAAATATACATATTTCATGCTAAACCAGCAATCATCAGTTGGTCCAGAGTACCATCTCTACACATTTATGCTATAAGTGTTCAGGTATATATTAAGATAGCCAATTCTCATACTTTAATGGACAGGCTTTAATTCACTCCACACAACAACTCTTCAACTATCCATCCAATTGAAAATCTGATGATGGAATGCTCAAAGGTCACCCTGAGGCTGAGATTCTTGTCACACCCATGTTGAACTAAGGTCAATCTGAACCCTCATGTACAGGACATAATCCAGTGTTATGAGATAGTGTGAAGAGTGGGGGGGTCGTGTAAAAGTCTGTGCTCATATACCCTATATATTACATATAAAAACACAGGTGTACAATAAGCCTGTGTGTTCTTTTTATAATTATAAAACAATTTATGTTTTTATTAGTATTCCTGCTAAGAAAGGCAATTATGCATGTTTTTAGTGACATATATGTGACAAAGTATTTTGTCAAAAAAAATCAATCATTTTTTTTTGGTAAATGTTTTATAAAAATATATATAAAGTACAATTTTGATCATTTACCTGGAAAAAAATTAAACAAGCAAAAGGTTATCCTAAAGAAAAGTTGCTTCTGTGACATATCATCAATGGTGAATGGGTTAAGGCTTGTCCTGATAAAATAGAAACCATTCAAAGCTTTCCTGAACTAACTACTGCAAACAGATGTGATCTTTTCCGGATTTGTGATCACAAGTTCTATCCAGGATTCACCCAGGATACATCTGTCTTGTTATAATTATTAAAGAAGACCACAAGTGAAATTGGCCTGAGAGTCAGGATATTGAGTAAAGAGTAAAATAGAAATTTCTGAATATCATTATGTTGCATCATTACCTGACTTTCTACCTAGTAGTAAATGAGGCTTGGGAGTGTTCAAAAGTAACAACATCAATTACTTTATTTCAGTAGTCAGAACATGAGAGTGGCAGCGTCAAATTACACTAGCACTGAGCAGAAGATTTTGGCAATTGTATGGACCTGTGAAAAGTTTAAACAGTTCCTGATTGGATCACAGGTCATCATCATTACTGACCACCACTGTTTGGACTTCCTGAATAAGAGCTATCTGGCCAATGACCACCTCATTTGGTAGAGCCTGGCCTTGCAAAAATTTCCACTATAAAGTCATCTTCAGCCAAAATCCTGTTGCAATCAACCCTGATAACCTGATAGTGATGACTAAACCTTTAACCATAATGATTAGCACCATGGATGGTTCCATGGAAAAACATTTGCAAAAATCTACAGCATTGGCAGGAAAGATTTCCTAAGTATAAGGCTATAATGGGTTTGTTAAGAGGGGCGAGGACAACCTATGGTGGAATCCACAAATTAAAGAGGATATTTTCAAAATTCAAAATGGGTTGTTGCAAAGGCAGATAGGATCTGGTGAAGGTTCATGGAAAATATTGATACCTCCTAGGCTCAGAAACCAGTTGATTAGATATATGCCATTTGGTGGGTCATTACAATCCTCATAAAACAGAGGAAGTCACCTGATGACAATTCCATTGGCTTAACATGTATGCAGATATTCTAAAGATACTTCATGGGTATAATATTTGTGCTAGAGATAAACCCCCTAACAAGTCTTGTCTATAATTCCATCTTGGCCAAATGAAATTTTTTGCAACTATATCACTATAAGCCATTGCCACCCTATAGCTGATTTTGTTATTTGCTGGTTACTTATGACATATTCTCAAATTATGCCAAAGACTACCCTGTACAACAGTCTGACTCATGGTAAACTATATGGGCTTTACAGGAGCTGAAATTTTCCACTATGAGTAAACCCCAGATCATATTAACCAACCATGGATCAGCTGTTACTTTGAGATAATGGAAGATATGGTTGGGATGCCAAAATATCAGACACATCCTGACTTATCATAAGGAATCCACACTCTAACCCCTGTGAGCAGATCCTGAGTACATAATGCATCTGGAAGCAAATCATAGAGGCTGGGTGAATCAAACTAAAGGTATTCTCAACTACATCAATAACACTAGGAATGAGTCCACTTGATTTGTTCTATCACATCTCCATTATGGTCGTCCATGCTAATCCCTAAATTAAAATCCACCTTCCATCTAAAAATTTTGTCATTGACACAGAAAAGGACATATGCCAGGCTAGAGCTAATTTATAAATAATAGCCATAAGGAGAAAGAGTAGGGAAGGAAACACTGCTATTATTTACATTTTGCTATAAAAAACCCCATCCTTTTTTTTGTTATTCAATATTTTATTTGGTCCTTAATAAAAAATAAAAAAAATTATTGGTCAGCAGTTTGTAGTCAGTTGAGAAACACTGATTTAAGTAGTCTAATAATTACTTTTAGCTTATTAAGACTTAGAAAGAAGCATGTGACAATTACACTTAACAACCATTAAAGTCCAGAAACACTTAAGTTGTTCTGCAGCATTAATCAGTTTTTGAAGATGAATGTTTTAAATGAGATATGGAGGGATTTTTTTTACATAACATTTAAAAGGAGGGAATATTTAAGCTCCATCTAAAGAATGATAGAATTATTTTGAATAATATAGAATCAATTTTGACCAATTTCTGGATAGAATAGCAAAACCAGAATTTTACATCAAGTTATTCAGGTGAGATTTCAGATGGGAAATGACAAAAGCTATGTATAGTTTGTTAAATATCAAGTTGCTGAATTGATGATTCTGATAGCATGTATTCTATCTGAATGCAAGACATTTAGAATAATTCATCCAAAAGTCCAGATCAAAACAAAACAAATAGTCTTGAGAGCACAGAGAGGCCATTGTGTAGATGGCAACATTTCTTAACATTATTGACAACAGTATACAAATTCAGGAATGTGAGAAAACAAGAAATAGATTTAATTTTCAAAAGAACCTCTATAACATGAGAGATTTCATATTAATGTGAGGGAGAAAAATTAAATTAAACCTCTACTGGAAAATCAGAAAATGGACAAATAGTTTGGGGAAGTTAAGGCAAGAAGTATAAGCAATACATACCCAAAAGCAACCAAGCAATTCTAATTGATCACCAAATGGGTGTCTGGTATGGGTATAATACTGGGTTGATTTTTTAAAAAACCAAGATGCTGCAATTTATTTTGTAAATATCGATACAAATTAAACTTTTCATTGAAGCAATTATTATATATGCTTTGATTGATTCAGAAAACCAAATTCCAGTTGTCTCTCGGGTACTTGAGTACTAAAGATGCAACATAGAGGAGATAGATCTTTTTATATTCACCATAAATGTGTGATGTCATGATGATGTAATATTGAAAGAAATATTACTACATTTTTCAATAATGATGATGTCATAGTTGACATCATATCATTATAGATGACATCATATTGAAAGAAATAATTGGACATTTTCAGTTATTATCCAGATTTGTTTCTGGCATCAGCTATTTTTTCATTTGTGATATTCTTGTCATCTTCATTGTGTTTTTGGTTTAATTTCTTTATAAAAAAATGATATCAGTTTATGGAAATCTCGCAATCAAATGGCTTCATTTTTCAAGTGAAATTTTTTTACTGCAGATCTCCATTTTCTGTGTTAATATTTGATAAAAAAAGTTTGGTTGGATCATGTAAATTTCTGTTACACATTACATGATAAGTGTTGTAGGAATATAGTTAATGTATTATTATTATCCAAATTATTTCAAAATCATAATCATTTACTGCTTGTTTTGTGTATATTTAAATAACTATTTTTTTGATTAATGGCATCATTCTTAAACTTGTTTTTTTTTTTTTTTAAAGTTATTCAATATTATTTAATAGACACAGGTATATAATAAGCCTGTGTTTCAGTTATTACATTGTAGAGAGGTCTGCCCATCCTTGCATATGTATTAAATGGATTATATACTGTACATGTGAGGTTCAGATAGTCCTTAGGTCAACATGGGTGTGACAAGAATCTCAGCTTCAGGGTGGCCTTTGAGCATTCTATTATCAGATTTTCAATTGGATGGACAGTTGAAGAGCTGGAGTGTGGAGTAGATTGAAGCCTGTCAATTAAAGTTTGAGAATTATCTATCTTAATATATAGCAGAACACTTATAGTATATATGTGTAGAGATGATAATCTGGACCAACTGATGATTGCTGGTTTAGCATGAAATATGTATATTGGTGATTATTTATCTTTTCAACATATATGTGTTTAAGTGTATCAGTGTTATTAGATAGAGTGGAGAGTGGTGGGTCATGTGAAATTCTGTGCTCATATATTCTATATATTAAAAGTCAAAATGATTTACTGTTAAGTGTAATAATTAATGTCTTTTTTGTAGTTTTTGCTTTAATTTCTTTATTTAAAAAGAAAAGACATTAATTAGCAGCTTAATGACAATCCCAGTGGTTAATGTATATATTTTTATATAAATTACTTAAAAATCAAAATCATTTATTGTTTGTTTGGTGAATATTTAAACTATATGACATTTTTTTATTATTCATTTATTTTTAGTCCTTCAACACAGAGCATGTATTAGACCTACTGTGGCTGTTGAAATTCATATCAACCTCCCAATAACTTTGTAATTGTTGACTTTTTCCAAAGAAAGATCCATGTACACATTTCATTTTGCCGTAGAAAGATCCATGTACATGTTATTTTGGTCAGATCACAAGATTACAAAGTTACCAGTGGGTCTAGCAGCAGATTGATATGAATCTGAACAGGCACATAAAGGTCTAATCCATGCTCTGTGTTACAGCTTCAGTACTCAAGTACTGCATCTAGAGTCATGTAAACCAAGATTACAAAGTTACCAGCAGGACTAGCAGCAGATTGATATGAATGTGAACAGGCACATAAAGGTCCAATACATGCACTGTGTTATAGCATTAGTACTCAAGTACTCCATCTAGAGTCATGTAAACTAAGATAAAATATTAATACCCATATACATAACTTTTTCATAGAACCATGTAGATAATCTTAACTAGCAATGAGATGATACAACTTGGGTCTAAGCAAAAGTAGGCTAACATTAAAATTTCATAAAAATTCTAATTATGTTCTCTTGCCATTAAACAAACTCACAGTCATATATGAGTCAAATTTTATGCACCAATCCAACTGTATACTGGATTATGCTTAGAGTCAGGAAATGTATGACGGCAAAATTATTACTTGATTGAACTCATACTAAACGTAAGTTAACTGAATACATGCACTAGCATATCACAGCCCACAATGGCTAAGGTGAATGATGTAAAGTTATCTAGATCATATGCATAATTTACTTACCCAATTCAAAGACAAGCAAGTACTTTATACAGTTTATATAACAGAGCTACTTACAGATTATGCTTCTGAGAATTATCAGAAATACACTGCATTTCAATATACCACTTTTATATTAGTTCCGACTGAGGCCATTTAGATTAATAAATACAGGATTTTTGAAGAATAAATATAGATTATATTGTAATGTTTTACCTTGAGTTTACCAAGCCATCTTGTGTTCATAGATTTAACTATCGAATAAATCCTAGAGGTACATGAAAGAACTCGTGGAGAATACA
Organism: Epiperipatus broadwayi; assembly: GCA_028023455.1. Taxonomy (NCBI): domain Eukaryota; kingdom Metazoa; phylum Onychophora; class Udeonychophora; order Euonychophora; family Peripatidae; genus Epiperipatus; species Epiperipatus broadwayi. The sequence goes on from JAQFVV010013707.1 coordinate 39,926, forward strand.
GTTTAAAATGCATAAGAAACATTTTCCCAAGGTATGCTGTGTGTGTACAATACATCTAAGTTTTTTTGATAAAACATACCGTATATTTATTTGAAAAATTGTTTTCTGGAATCACATTCAAATAACCAAGAAATGAAATATTTCCAAGAAATGTTTCCATACATATGAAATGTGAAATTTTAAAAATATGGTAAACGATTGTTTTGAAGAACCAAATCATTGAAACAAACACTTCCTATTACTAAAACAACAGCTGATGTGTTCAGGTTACGTACAAATAATGGGATATGTGAAACTTTACTACCATTCCCCTTTTCTAAAAGCAATTACTTATGCAATATTAGAGGTGGTTATTTGTAATGTAAAGACTACTCTTTCATACTTAACATAACAAAATTGATATTTTAATCTCTTCCTGTAGCTCATCAATATTTTTGAAAGTCACCAAACTATTGAACTTCTCCATACATAACACCTGTATCCTGGAACTCATTTGCCATGAGTGGAGAAGATGTGGGATGATTGCTTTAAAAGTTCTCAATGTGTATTTAACTCATATAGAATTGTTTTTTGTTAAAATATACCAATAAAACTCAAATAAAATATCCGCAGAAGTCTTGAACTTATGACTTTATAGTAGATCTCATTCTGACAAAATTATAAGCACTAAACATTTTGATACTTCTAACAAAGAAGCAAATACGATTTTGAGAAAAAAAGTGCAAAAAGGGTCATTTGTTATTATAACTCTCACATTTCATGCAGGGCAACCTCTTTTTGCTCTTCCACAATTTTTTGTTGCCTTGACAACAGGTTGAGATTGATGATAGCTTAAGGGTTGATTGTTATCATCTACATTTATAAACCTATTAAACTTGAGCAATTGGTGTTATTGTCTTAGTATATATATTTGTTCAGATGTTAGTGAATTAGTTGAAATTCAAGAATTTCCGAGGTTGATCAGAAACCAAGCACTTTATTTAGAAATTAGGAAATTTAATTGTAACATTGAGGTACAAAAATTGTAAGCCATTGTGAATTGCTGGAAAATGTGCTAAACATTTGATGTATCATGATCTCCTAAGAAGCAGAGCAGTGCGTGAATATGAAGAAGTACTTTATTTTGCAATTCAAAAGAGAATAGTTAATTTAGGTATCTTAATTCTTTCGAAGAAATACATTTACGATCAGAATTTAACAAAAGAATTACTTTGGTGATTGATACTGGTGCTGCAGAATTGACAGTTATCAAACCACTTCACAATTTTAGTTCTAAGGTCTTGGTATTTTTCAACATTATAATTAGTTTTACTCAAATTTGTTCTGGATTTAAAATTCATGGTTTAATTATTGAGGAAGGAGGTACCATGGAGGTGGATTCCACAAGTATGTTCATAACTTTGACCAAATCAAAGAACAAAAATGTGGATTATATTGTAATATCTTACCATGAGTTTACAAATCATTTTGTACTCAAACTTATAGAATTACCTATGAAGTAAATCCTAGACATGTAACAAAAGAAGGTCCTCTATTCTATATATAGTCTCTTAACAGATCCAGAATAGAATTATCCACAATGTCTGAAAAGCAAAATCTATCAATAGTCTGAACTTACCAGAAATTTAGGCATTTCTTTTTGGGTCTTGATGTTATGGTCATAAGTGATTGCAAAAGCTTTAAAATTCTTCAACCACAGCCACCTATTCAGTAGTAAACTGGTTCATTTGAGCTTATTTCTATTAAAAAATAATCAATACAGTATTGTGTAATATCCAAAATGTATGCCCCTATCTATTCAACTTATAAGCATCCATGAATCCAAAAATATATGCAAATCTACTAGCAACTGTATATCAGAATTTTAAGTTAGACTTTGTTTTGACATATGTTAAAAACTTATCACCATTAACTTTGATTATTTTATACTTATGCTTACATTGTATATCTAAATTACATATATAATTAATTTTATATTTAATAACATTTATTAATTTTATATAAATCTTTCAAAATAGTCTTTCTCTCTCCCCTTATATAACATTTATGACCTCACAATATGATTAAAAAAGGAAAATTTTACTCTTAAAGATTTTCACTCCTTTTTCTCTTTTTTTAAGTTGTACACATACCTAAAAATAATATATTTACTGTTATTTCAGAATAGGTCTTAATTATTTTTCATATATTCTGGTGAAGTATATCATATAAAATATGTGAGTTTAATTAGAAAAGTTAATAATCTCCTCCCACCACCTATCCAACTTTAACATATGTTGTAGAGGCTATACTAATTGTTTTATTATTCATATTTTTTAATATGAAAGTCAATATTTGTATTGCAAAAATTAGTTTTTAAAACAATTGTTTTATGAATTTAAAAATGTTTCAATTCTTTATTCTTCATTCTATTCTGCATCTGGGGTATATATTTATGGTGAGAGATACTTAATTGTATGCCCAGTTAATGAAAGTAAAGAATTGTGTGTAGAGGTATGATAAATAATCATTGTATAATGAGACTGTTTAAAGTAGAATATCTTGTTATGTGTTGGTGCCTGAGTGGTCATCACACCTGTCTTACAAGCAGTTGTCCCGGGTTTGCAGGTTCACTACCTGGCCGATGCTTTAACACAGGAAAAAAAGTAGAATATCTTGTGTAATAGTTGCAGTCCAATAATCAAGATATATTGTGATGCCTGATATCATCAACAGAAAGTTCAATCCAGCATCAAATTATTATTCTGACTGATCTTTAATGTAACTCCTAAGATGTATCTTTTAAGAAAAAGTACTTTTATTTGGGTACATCAAAAGGTGAACAGATGCAAGTAAAGAATACAAATCCTTCTGAAAATCATCTTTTCAAAGCATTACTCATTTGGTGCATCCATATGTGGCTACATTATTGCATAGTTTCATCCACATACTGAGACAGCCCAGTGCTGCAGATTATGTGGTTTATTTTTTTGATATCTCAGTCTTTATTCTGTTACATTTTATCCAATGTGATGACATGTTAAAATTTCAGATCATTACATTTGATTGCCTCAATATGGTAGCTTGTTTGTGGCAGTGAGTAATAATCAGATGCAAATATACAATCCTCTATTTTTTATAATTATTTTACAATATAAAATATTCCAATAAAAATAAAAAAAACTTTACTTTTCAAATAAAGATTTTGAAAGTCTTTTGTGAATTCATTCTTTTTTTTTTTGAAAATTATGTTTCCTATAATTGATGTGTTTATAAATATTTAGTAAAATTCATAGATTTATTTTAATAAAAAGTTGCTTCTCTTTTCCTTCTGTAAAGTTTGAAAAATGGTATCTTTTCATGCATAGATTTTATCCATTCCAAATATAATTAAAGATAAATGCTTTTGACTTCAGTTCACTAGAGAGTGCAATCCTGAACAGTTCAGTGCAAATCTAGTGTCTACTTGGTATAAGATTTTTACCTAAAAAAAATTAAAATTAAAAAAAAAAGCAAAAGGCCTTTTTTCTAATAACTTATTCCTCTTTATTTTACAAGGATGATGTTAGCTGATAATCTAGAAGCAAGATTTAACAGTGATTCAAATATCTACTTCAGAGCACCAAGAAAAACCCATTTGCATTTCTAAGCAATCACAAAATTCTCAAATAAAACAAAAGAAGTCTATGAAAATTGCTAACCTCATGAATGAAAACTTGAAGATAAATAAAAACCAACCCACTAAGAACCCAATTCCAGAGTGTCACAATGAAATTACAAAAACTGTGGATCATGGATCTTGGAAGGATTGCTAAAACTGAAGAAATTCCTTTTACACAAAATAGTAACATTTAAAATGCTAGCAAGTCTCATAAGGCCCAATTTGGACAAGTCAAAACCATTGGTAATGGCAAATTGTTTAATGAAAACAAGTCAAATAATAGAAACATCTATCTGGTGGATCATTCCCTCAATTTTCAGGATAACTCAAATGGATTTGATGCAATGGAAGAGATAATTCTGATGGAAGACTTTCCTGACTTGGTAATTAATAGTGGTAACATTTTAAATAATGTTTCTCATAATAGTAATAGAAAAAACCCACTAAACATAACATAGATAATAATCATACTAGTGATGTAAACCATTTGAAATCTGGTCCTCGGTCCCTTCAGACCCATATGCTAATGCATTACAGAAAGAAAACAATAGGCCTATCTCTAAAACCATAATGAATTCAGAAAACTAGCATGACATTTAACATATACAATGAATATATAGCCATACCTTCCCAGATGCAGCTGATAGAAAGCCATACCTCCCTTCCTAGATTAGTCCAGCTAGCAATAAATAACACTGTCTCTAAATTTAATTTTATAATATTGGCTAGATTTCACAGTTCCATCCTTGACTACACAAGTGAAAAAAACCTTAATTTTAGCAGTAACAAATCAATCCTATGACCTATTTTACTTGCTGGTAGATTTCTGAAGAGAGCTCACTAGCAAAAAACTTTGGACATATATCTTCAAGTTTATTGAATCGTCTAAAATAACAAGTCTAAAGCTTCTAGGATTAAAATCTCACCTCAACCAGAAAGTTCAGATTCACTAGGATCTGAATGTCCCATTCTGCAAAGCATTGACAATGTGCCCATGATTTCTTCTCCTGAACTGACTCCAAATCAACCAAAGATTGTATCACCTAAATCAAGAATAAAGCCCTCGAACTATGACAATTACAGACACCCAATGGACAGAAGTCCACAAGGGGAGTTGCCCACAGACTCATACCATAGACATCCACCTATTTATTCTGTGCAAGACCTTCAGTATAAGACTGTAGAAAAGTTTAAATGTCTCAAAACTCCACTTTTCACAACACAAGACTTTGGCTGTAGAACAAGATCAGTTTATCCATTTTTTCCGAGTTCACAGAAAAATATTCATCAGAATCTGCTAAATGAAAACATAGAATTGGATTCTTCTATTAAAACAATACAAGGTGTCTCCAGACTTTTGGACCACCTTTTCAATACAGAACAAAATGAATCTTTCAGGCCAACAACCAGATCTAAACCAGACACTCCTACTGAAAGCCAGTTACTGCAGTTGATAAATGCAAATCTTCCAGATTTCCGAGATGATGAAAAGGATTGCATTTTTAAAAATACATCTCTCAGGAAATTTTCCCTGGGCTACTAAATAAGTTATGTTTCAGGAGCTAAGTATGGCATGGATGATGCAGTAATGAAGAGGGGTTGAAATTGATAAACACACTGCAAGCAATCACTTCCAAAATGACTGAAAACCTTACAAATGCACAGCTACTGGTAGAAGCGTTAGTGCTATCACCAGAACAGAACGAAAGAAGAAAGAGGAAGAACATAAATTATTTGCAGATGCCAAATATTCCCCCCTCCAAAAATTATATCCCGACCAACCCCTCACACATTGCAAAGTGCAAAGAAACAAACATGGACTACCCTTAAAGCAACTACATCCAATTCTTTTGATGCTTTCTCAAGTTCTCAGATTGAGGTGTTCAGAAGAATACATGCCAATATCCATAATACCACTAATGATAAAATTAAACAAATAATAAGCATTAGAGAAATTCCTTCAGACATATTGACACAATCATGCAAAAACCTTTGTAATACTAAGTCAAAAACTTAATAATGAAAACATTGCATATACATTAATTCATTATTTAGCTAACCCCAAAATCTCAATAGCCATGAAAATTTCTAACTAACAAAGAACCAAATTCTCTGTTATCTTGTCTTACTTTTATTATGATTGTCTAGATAAACCCTCTCACCCAGTGCAGCCAATCATTGACACAACCCCAAAATCCCTCTTTTTTATGACCCTGACCCTCCCTGGTTTCCCAAGTCACATTCCACAGCCATTAAGTTCAATTTTCACAACAAGACCAGAAATCAACATCATCAATCCCAACACATCCATTTTAAAAAAAGGTTAATGGGCTTAAAACCTTAGAACTACAGACTAAGCTTGATGTTCTGTGGTAATTCTACAAGTTAAAATGTGAAGCCAGAAATTATTTACAAACATAAGCATCTCTTCAACTTCAAGAATCAAAAGTCATCTGCTTATGTTTTGAGTAACAATAAAAATTCTGGGTTTACAAATTATTAAATTGTAATTTCAAATTTTTCACTATTAACAAAAAAGTTAATATGCTCGACATATATAGTGAAATTAAATTCTTAATTGGAATAATTTCAAGGATAAGTGCTTTCAGAGATTTTTTCTCCATATTCATAGCCTTCAACTACAATAATTTATGCAAGTCTATGCAAGCTTATTATATCATCCATCTCTTTGAAATAGAGAAGCACGTATCCTTTCTGTTTATTGCATTTATATCTTGCTATAAACCATGCCTCCTTAATTTTTCTCTTGATGTCACTCCTCTCAGTGGAAATTATTGTAGCATTTTCAGGTTCAAATTCATGACTAGCCACATTTTGGTGGTCCATGCGCAGTGAGCAACCTCCATTTCTGATCAATACTTTTTTGTGTAAATGTGTGTGTTGAGCCATTCTGTTCTTTATAGTGGCCAAGATTTCTCCATAGTATACAACTTCACAGCTTGCCTGAAAGCTGGTCATCTTGTATACCACATATGGTGTGGTTTGGAGGTCAATTTTGTTTGATCTTTGAAGTCAAAATAAACCTGAGCCAGAAGTAAAAATTAATGATACTCAATAATGCATTCTGCCATTTGGAATCTACTGTAAAAAAAGAAAAATATAGAGGTTTATTTTTATATCCAAATACAACAAAAATGCTTCAATCTCTAGTCCAATTTAGCATTCAATATCGTAAATCCACCTATACATGACTACAGACTAATAAGATTTGATTGGACTTTAATGACAATGCATCAGTCTCTGGTCCAAGATAACAATCAATATGATGAGATTAGTTACACATGACAAAGATTTGATAAGACTCAACCAGCTTTAATGACAAATTTTTAATCTCTGCTCCTAAGTATCAATCAATACAACAAAGCTGCCTACAGCTGTCAAGTATTTGATAAGACTCAACCAGCTTTTAATGAAAATTCTTTAATCTTTAATCCAAGACATCAATCAATATAACAAAGCCATATACAGTTATCAAGGGTTTGATAAAACTCAACCAATCTTTAATGACAATTTTTCAATCTCTGATCCAAGGTATCAATAAATGTAACAAAGCCATATACAGTTTTCAAGGGGTTGATAAAATTCAAGGTTTTTACTGGCAATTCTTTAATCTCTGATCCAAGGTATCAATAAATGTAATAAAGCCATATACAGCTGGCAAGAGTTTGGTAAGACTAAACCAGCATTTATTCATAATTCTTCAATCTCTATCCAAAGTATCCATCAAAATAACAAAGCCATATACAGTTGTCAAGGGGTTGATAAAATTCAAGATTTTTACTGGCAATTCTTTAATCTTTATCCAAGGTATCAATAAATGTAATAAAGCCATGTACAGCTGGTAAGGATTTGGTAAGATTAAACCTGCCTTTATACATAGTTCTACAATTGCTATCCAAGATATCCATAAATATAACAAAGCATATATAGCTGTCATGGGTTTGATATGACTCAGGCAACCTTTAATGACAAGTCTTCAATCTATTATCCAAGGTATCAATCAATATAACAAAGCCATATACAACCATTCTAATGACAATTCTTTAATCTCTGATCAAAGATTTCAATCAATATAACAAACCTGTTAATAGTTGTCAAGGGTTTGATAAGTCATAACCAGCTTTTAATGACAATTCTTCAATCTCTAATCCAAGGTATCAATCAACATAATAAAACCATTTACAGTTGTCACAGGGTTGATAGAACTCAAGAGTTGTCACAGGTTTTATAAGACTCAACAGGTTCTGATCTAAGGTATCAATCAATATAACAAAACTATATACCACAATCAATTGTCTGATAAGGCTCAACCAGCCTTTAATGAAAATTCTTCCATCTCTAATACAAGGTATAAATCAATATAATAAATCCATATACAGCTGTCAAGGGTTTGATAAGACTTTACTAGTTTTTAATGACAATTCTTCAATCAATGATTCAAAGTATTGATCAATATCACAAAGCCATATACAGCTGACAAGGGTTTGATAAAAATCAACCAGTTTTTAAAAACAAATCTTTTATTTCTGATTCAAGATATTAAGCAATGTAAAAAGCCATACAGTTGATAAAGATTTGATAAGAATCAACTAGCTTTAATGACAATTCAATCTCTGATACAAGGTATCAATCAATATAACAAAGTTACATATAGGTGTCAAGAGTTTGATAAGAGTTGAGCAACCTTTAATGACAATTCTTTAATTTTTGATTCAAGATATCAATCAATATAACAAAGCCACATACAGTTGTTAAAAGTTTGATAAGACTCAACCAGCATAAAATGACAATTCTTCAATCTCTGATCTAAAATATCAATCAATATAATAAGGCCATATATAGCTGTCTAGGTTTTGATAAAACTAAGGCAGCCTATTAATGCAATTCAATCTCTGATTTAAGATATCAATAAATATAACAAAGTCCCATACTGTTGATAAGGATTTAATAATACTCAACCAGTTTTTAATGACAATTCTTTACTTTCTAATCCAAGGTATCAAGCAATATAAAAAGCCATACACAGCTGTGAAAAGTTTGAACAACACAACCAGGCTTTAACGACAATTCAATCTCTGATCCAAGGTATCAATTAATATAGCAATCAAAGAAGGAGATGAGGAAATAACCCCTAAAAAAAAAGCTCTTTACAGGGCCTCAAGATAAATATTCCAGGCAAGGAACAACTTGAGCTTCAAACAGACCATAACTAACATCCTAAAAGTCCTTAAGTCCTAATATGAATCCAACCCAACTTTATTCTGTTCAGTTGGAAGCCTCTATTTATAAGTCAAAAGCTTCTAGGATTCAAATCTCACCCCAAACAGAAAGTCGAGATTCACTAGGGTATGGATGTCCCATGCTGCAAAGCATTGACAACTTGCCCATAATTATTCTTTTCCTGAACTGACTCCCAACCAACCAAAAATTATATCACCCAGATTGAGAATAAAACCCTTGAACGATGACAATTACTCATGGACACCTGAAAATCCTCGGCCTGACCCAATGGACAGAAGTCCACATGGGAAGTTGCTCACAGACTCATACTGTTGACACTCAAACTGTTTATTCTGTGCAAGACTTTCAGTATGAGACTGTAGAAGAGTTTAAACATTGCGAAACTCCACTTTTCACAACACAAGACTTTGACTGTAGAACAAAATCAGCTCCTCCATTTTTTCTGAGTTCACAGAAAAATATATATCAGAATCTGCTAAACGAAAACAAAATTGGATTTGTCTATTAAAACAATACAAGGTGTCTCCAGACATTTGTACCACCTTTTGGATACAGAAGAAAATGAATCTTTCAGGTCAAAAATCAGATACAAACTGACACTCCTACTGAAAGCCAATTACTGCAGTTGATAAATGCAAATCTTCCAGATGCATCTCTGAGGGAATTTTCCCTGTGCTACTGGAAAGGTAATGTTTCAGGAGCTAGGTATGGCATGGATTAATGCAGTAAATAAAAGGGGTTAAAATTGATAAGCACACTGCAATCAATCACTTTCAAAATGACTGAAAACCTTAAAAATGCACAGTTACTGGTAGAAGAATTAGTGCCTATCACCAGAACAGAGCAAAAGATAAAAAAACAAGACCATAAATTATTTGCAAATGCCAAATATTCCCTTCATGAAGTTGTGAAAATTTCAAGATTTACTGAGCACCCCTCTACAAAACCTATATCACAACCAAGCCCTCACACATTGCAAAGTGCAAAGAAACAAACATTGACCACCCTTAAAGCTACTACATCCAATCCCTTTGACTCCCTATCAAGTTCTCAGATTGAGCTGGCCAGAGAAATACATGCCAATTACAATGATACCACTAATGATAAAATTAAACAAATAATAAGCATTAGAGTAATTCCTTTGGACATCTTGTCATACATTTTGTCATATGTGATAGACACTTATGGACACAATTATGCAAAAACCTTTGTAATACTAAGACAGGAACTTAATAATGAAAACATTGAATATACATTATTTCATTATCTAGCTAACCCCCAATATACAAAATCCATCAAAATTTCTAACTTACAAAGAGCCAAATTTTATATAATGTTGTCTTACTTTTGTTATGATTTTCTAGAGAGACTCTCACCCAGTACAGCCAATCATTGACACCCACTTGCAGCCCCTAAAGTCCCAAATCCCTCTCTGAGAACCCTGACCTTCCCCGGTTCCCCAAATCACATTTCACAGTCATTAAGTCAACTCTAAACAACAAGACCAACTTAACAATGAAAACATTGAATATACATTATTTCATTATCTAGCTAACCCCCAACATACAAAATCCATCAAAATTTCTAACTTACAAAGAGCCAAATTCTATATAATGTTGTCTTACTTTTGTTATGATTTTCTAGAGAGACTCTCACCCAGTACAGCCAATCATTGACACCCACTTGCAGCCCCTAAACTCCCAAATCCCTCTCTGAGAACCCTGACCTTCCCCGGTTCCCCAAATCACATTTCACAGCCATTAAGTCAGCTCTAAACAACAAGACCAAAAATCAACAACATCATCAATCACAACACATTTTAAAAAAGATTAATGGGCTGTAAAACATAGAACAACAGACTAAGTTTAATGCTAGGTGGTAATCTACAAGTTAAAATGTTACGCCAGAAATTATTTACAAACATAAGCATCTCTATAACTTCAAGAATCAAAAGGAATCTGCCTATGCTTTGAGTAACAACATAAATTATGGGTTTACATTTATTAAATTGTAATTTCACTATTTTTAATTGGAATAATTATTTCACAATGCTTCAGTGATTTCTTCTATATATTCATAGCCTTCAACTATAATAATTTATGCAAATCTAAGCAAGCTCATTTATATCGTTCACCTCCTAAATAGAAAAGGACATATCCTTTCTGTTTATTGTATTTTTATCTCTTGCTATAAACCATGCTTCCTTAAATTTCCTGTTGATATCACTCCTCTCAGTGGAAATTATTGTAGCATTTACAGGTTAAAATTCACGACTAGGCACCTTTTGGTGGTCCATGAACATGGAGCTACCTTAATTTCTGATCAATATGCTTTTGTGTAAATATTTGTGTTGAGCCATTCCATTCTTTATAGTGGCCTGAGTTTCTAAATAGTATACCACTCCACTGTTTTCCTGAGGGCATGTCATCTTGTATACCACATGTGGTGTTGGTTGTAGGTCAATTTTGTTTGATCTCTGAAGTCAAAATAAACCTGAGCCAGAAGTAAAACGTAATGATGCTCAGTCCACTATTAAAAAAAAAGTTTATTATTATATCAAAATACAACAAAATTGCTTCAGTCTCTAGTCCAATTTAGCATTCAATATCATAAATCCAGATACACATGACTACAGACTGATAAGATTGATTGGACTTCAATGACAATGCTTCAGTCTCTGATCTAAGATAACAACCAATATGATAACACTACTTACACATGACTAGGATTTGATCAGACTGAACCAGCCTTTAATGAGAAATCTTCAATGTTGGATTCAAAGTATCAATCAAAATAACAAAGCTGCTTACAGCTGTCAAGTGTTTAATGAACTCAACCAGCTTTTAATGACAATTTTTCAATATCTGATCTAATACATCAATCAATATAACAAAGCCACATACTGTTGTAAAGGGGTTGATAAGACTCCAAGTTTTTACTGGCAATTCTTTAATCTCTGATCCAAGGTATCAATCAATGTAATAAAGCAATATATTGATGGCAAGGGTTTGGTAAGACTAAACCAGCATTTACTCATAATTCTTCAATCTGTATCCAAGGTATTCATCAATATAATAAAGACATATACAGCTGTCTTGGGTTTGATAAAACATGAGTCAGCCTTTAATGACAATTCTTCAATCTCTGATCAAAGATTTCAATCAATATAACAAAGCCATATACAGTTGTCAAGGGTTTGCAAAGACTTAACTAGCTTTTAATGACAATTCTAAAGTCTCTGAACCAAGGTATCAATCAACATAATAAAGCCATTCACAGTTGTCACAGGTTAGAGAAGACTCACCTGCTTCTGATCCAAGATATCAATTAATATAACAAAACCATATACCACAATGAACAGTTTGATAAGGCTCAACCAGCCCTTGATGAAAATACTTCAAATCTCTAATACAAGGTACAAAGAAATATAGTAAACCCATGTACAGCTGTCAAGGGTTTGATAAGACTTAACCAGTTTTTAATGAGAATTCTTCAAACGCTGATTCAAAATATCAATCAAAATCACAAAGCCATATACAGCTGTCAAGGGTTTGATAAAAATAAACCAGTTTTTAAAAACCAAATCTTTAATTTCTGATCCAAGGTATTAAGCAATATAAAAAAGTCATACCGTTAAGGATTGGATAAGAATCAAAAAGTGTTTCATAACATTTCAATCTCTGTTACAAGGTATCAATCAATATAACAAAGTCACATACAGTTGTTAACAGTTTGATAAAACTCAACTAGCCTTTAATGACAATTTTTAAATTTCTGATCCAAGGTATCGATAAATCAATATAACAAAGCCACATCCAGTTGATAAAGGTTTTATAAGACTCAACCAGCATTTAATGACAATTCTTCAATCTCTGATCCAAAATATGAATCAATATAATAAGGCCATATATAGCTGTCAAGGATTTGATAAGACTCAGCCAGCATATTAATGGCAATTCAATCTCTGATTTAGGGTGTCAATCAATATAACAAAGACACATACAGTTGTAAAGGGTTTAATAATACTGAACCAGTATTAATGACAATTCTTTAATTTCTGATCCAAGGTATTAAGCAATTCAATCTTTGATCCAAGATATCAATCAACATAGTAAACAAAGAAGGAGATGAGGAAATAATCTCTAAAAAACCTCTTCAAAATGCCTCAAGATAAATATTCCAGGCAAGGAACAACTTGTGCTTCAAACAAACCATAACAAATATCCTAAAAGTCCTTTTCTCAAAAATCCTAATATGTATCTAACTCAACTTCATTCGGTTCAATTGGAAGCCTTTATTTACAAGCCAAAAGCTTCTATCATTCAAATCTTAGGTCTGAATGTCCCATGCTGCAAAGCATTGACAACTTGCCTATGATTTCTTCTCCGGAACTGACTCCCAACCAACCAAAGATTATATCACCTAGATCAAGAGTAAAACCCTCAAACTATCACATATAGACATGGACACCATAGACACCTGGTCCTGACCCAATGGACAAAAGTTTACATGGGGAGTTACTCACAGATTCATACTGTAGAAACTTAACTGTTTATTCTGTGCAAGACCTTCAGTATGAGACTGTAGAAGAGTTTAACCATTGCAAAACTCCACTTTTCATGACTGTAGAACCAGATCAGTTTCTCCATTTTTTCAAAGTTTACAGCAAAATATATATCAGGATCTGTTAAATGAAAACATAGAATTGGATTTTTCTATTAAAACAATACAAGGTGTCTTTAGACATTTGGATCACCTTTTGGATACAGAAGATAATGATTATTTCAGGCCAACAACCAGATCTACACCAGACACTCCTACTGAAAGCCAGTTACTGCAGTTGATAAATGCAAATCTTTCAGATTTCCAAGATGATGAAAAGGATTACATTTTTAGAAACCTCTCAGGAAATTTTCCCTGGACTTCTGGAAAGTTTATGCTTCAGGAGCTAGGTATGGTGTAGTAAGACACAGTAAGGAAGAAAGGTTGAAATTGATAAGCACACTCCAATCAAGCACTTCCAAATGACTGAAAACTTTACAAATGCACAATTACTGGCAGAAGCATTAGTGCCTATCACCAGAACAGAGCAAAAGAAGAATGAGGAAGAACATAAATTATTTGCAGGTGCCACATATACCCTTCCTGAAGTTGTAAAAAAGATCAAATTAATTGAGCACCCCCTCCAAAACCTATATCCTAATCAAGCCCTCACACATTGCAAAGTGCAAAGAAACAAAGTTTGACCACCCTTAAAGCTACTACATCCAATTGTTTTGACTCTTGCTCAAGTTCACCAATTGAGATGGCCAGACAAATACATGCCAATATCCATGATACCACTAATGATAAAATTAAACAAATAATAAGCATTAGAGAAATTCTTTCAGACATCTTGTCATATGTGATAGACACATATGGACACAATCATGCAAAAACCTTTGTAATACTAAATCAAAAACTTAATAATAAAAACATTGCATATACATTAATTCATTATCTAGCTAACCCCCAAAACACAATACACATCAAAACTTTTTAACTAACAAAGCACCAAATTCTATGTTATCTAGGCTTACGTTTATTATGAATCTCTAGATAGACACTCGGCCCAGAGCAGCAAACCCTTGACATTCCCACACACAGATATTAAACCCCCAAATCCCTCTCTTAGGACATGACTCATTGGTTCCCCAAGTCACGTTACACAGCCATCAAGTTCGCTCTTCACAATAAGATGAGAAATCAACAATATCGTCAATCCCAACACATTATCCATTTTTTTTATAAAAAAAGGTTAATGGGCCTTAAAAAATAGAACTACAGACTAAGCTTGATGCTATGTGGTAATTCTACAAGTTAAAATGTGAAGTCAGAAATTATTTACAAACATAAGCATCTCTACAAACATAAGCATCTCTATAACTTCAAGTCATCTGCTTATATTTTGGGTAACAATAAAAATTCTGGGTTTACAATTACTAAATTGTAATTTCGAATTTTTCCCTATTAACAAATGAGTTAATATGCTTGATGTATATAGTGAAATTAAATTCTTAATTGGAATAATTTTTTCTCAAGGCTAAGTGCTTTTGGAGATTTCTTCTCCATATTCATAGCCTTCAACTATAATAATTTATGCAAATCTATGCAAGCCGATTTATATCACATCCATCTCTTTGAAATGGAAAAAAGAATGTATGCTTTCTGTTTATTGAATTTATGTCTTGCTATAAATCGTGTTTCCTTAATTTTCCTCTTGATGTCACTCCTCTCAGTGGAAATTAGTATAGCATTTGCAGGTTCAAATTCATGACTAGCCAGCTTTTGGTGGTCGACAAATACTGAGCCACTTTCATTTCGGATCAATACCCTTTTGTGTAAATAATTGTGTTGAGCCATTCTGTTCTTTATAGTAGCCCAAGTTTCTTCATTGTAAACCTCTTCACAGTTTGCCTGAGGGCATGTCATCTGTTATATCACATGTGGTGTTGTTTGTAGGTCAATTTTGTTTGGACTCTGAAGTCAAAATAAAACTAAGTAAGAAGTAAAAAGTAATGATGCTCAATGATTGATTTGGCCATTTTGAATCCACTATTAAAAAAAAAATATAGAGGTTTATTTTTATATCCAAATACAACAACAATGCTTCAATCTCTAGTGCAATTTAACATTCAATATGATAAATCCACATACACATGACTACAGACTGACAAGATTAGATTGGACTTTAATGACAATGCTTTAGTCTCTGGTTGAAGAAAACAAACTATATGATAAGGCTACTTGCACATAACTAGGATTTGGTAACAGTCAACCTGCCTTTAATGAAAATTATCAATCTCTGATCCAAGATATCAATCAATATAACAAAGGTGCCTATAACTGTCAAGTGCTTGATAAGATTAAAGCAGTTTTTAATGACAATTCTTTAATCTCTGATCCAAGACTTCAATCAATATAACAAAGCCAAATACAGTTATAAAGCATTTGATAAAACTCAAAAAATCTTTAATGATACATTTTTCACTCTCTGAACCAAGGTATCAATCAATGTAATAATGCCATATACAGCTGCCAATTGTCAAACTCAAACAATCTGTAATGATAAATTTTTCAATCTCTGAACCAAGGTATCAATCAATGTAATAATGCCATATACAGCTGCCAAGAATTTGGTAAAAACTAAACCTGCATTTATTCATAATTCTTCAATCCATATCCAAAGGATCCATCAATATAACAAAGCCATATACAGTTGTCAAAAGGTTGATAAGACTCAAGGTTTTCTCTGGCAATTCTTTAAGCTCTGATCCAAGGTATCAATCAATGTATTAAAGCCATATACAGCTGGCAAGGGTTTGGTAAATCTAAATCAGCCTTTGTTCATAGTTCTTCAAAGTCTATCCATGTAGCGAACAATATAACAAAGCCATGTACAGCTGTCATGGGTTTGGCAAGACGCAGTCAGCCTTTAATGACAATTCTTCAATCTCTGGTCCAGAGTATCAATCAATATAACAAAGCCAGACAAAACCATTACAATGACAATTATTCAATCTCTGATCAAAGATTTCAATCAATATAACAAAGCCATATACAGTTGTCAAGGATTTGATAAGACTAAACCAGCTTTTAATGACAATTCTTCAATCTCTGATTCAAGGTATCAATCAACACAATAAAGCTATTTACAGTTGTCACAGATTTGATAAGACTTAACTGTTTCTGTTCCAAAGTATCAATCAATATAACAAAATCATATACCACAATAAAGAGTTTGATAGGACTCAATCAGCCTTTAATTAAAATTCTTCCATTCTCTAATCCAAGGTAAAATCAATATAAAAAATTTATTTACAGCTGTCAAGGCTTTGATAAGATTTAACCAGTTTTTAATGACAATTCTTCAATTGCTGATTCAAAATATCAATCATATAACAAAGCAATATAAAGTTGTTAAGGATTTGATAAAACTCAACTAGCCTTTAATGACAATTCTTAAAACTCTGATCCAAGGTATCAATCAATATAACAAAGCCACATACAGTTGTTAAAGGGTTGATAAGACAACGAGAATTTAGTGACATTTATTCAATGTCAATATAACAAAGCCACATACAGTTGTTAAAGGTTTGATAAGACTCAACCAGAATTTAGTGACATTTCTTCAATGTCTGATACAAAATATCAATCAATATAATAAGGCCATATAAAGCTGTCTAAGGGTTTGATAAGACTCAGCCAGCCTATAAATGGCAATTCAATCTCTGATTTAGGGTGTCAATCAATATAACAAAGTCACATACAGTTGTTAAGGGTTTAATAATACTCAACCAGTATTAATGACAATTCTTTAATTTCTGATTCAAAGTATTAAGCAATATAAAAAGCCATACACAGTTGTTAAGTGTTTAAAAGATTCAATCAGCATTAAATGACAATTCAATCTCTGATCCAAGGTATCAATCAACATATGAAACAAAGAAGGAGATGAGGAAATAACCTTTAAAAAACGTCTTCAAAATGCTTCAAGATAAATATTCCTGGCAAGAAACAACTTGCGCTTCAAACAAACCGTAACAAATGTCCTAGAAGTCCTTTTCTAAAAACTCCTAATATATATCGAACTTAACTTCATTCTGTTCAACTGAAAGCCTCTATTTACAAGTCAAAATCTTCTATCATTCAAATCTTACCTAAACCAGAAATACCAGTTTCATTAGGGTCAGGATGTCACATGCTGCAAAGCATTGAAAACTTGCCTATGATTTCTTCTCCTGAACTGACTCATAACCAACCAAAGATTATATCACCTAGATCAAGAGTAAAACTCTCAAACTATCACCTATAGACATGTACACCCTAGACACCTGGCCCTGACCCAATGGACATAAGTCCACATCGGGAGTTGCTCACAGACTCATACTGTAGACACTCAATGGTTTATTCTGTGCAAGACCTTCAGTATGAGACTGTAGAAGAGTTTAACCATTGCAAAACTCCACTTTTCACAACACAAGATTTTGACTGTAGAACCTGATCAGTGTCTCCATTTTTTCAAAGTTTACAGAAAAATATATATCAGGATTGATTAAATAAAAACATAGAATTGGATTCTTCTATTAAAACAATACAAAGTGTCTTTAGACTTTTGGACCACCTTTTGGATACAGAAGAAAATGAATCTTTCAGGCTAACAACCAGATCTACACTAGACACTCCTACTGAAAGCCCAGTTACTGCAGTTGATAAATGCAAATATTACAGATTTCCACGATGATGAAAAGGATTACATTTTTAGAAATGTGTCAGGGAATTTTCCCTGGACTTCTGGAAAGGTTATGTTTCAGGAGCTAGGTATGGCATAGTAAGACACAGTAAAAAAGAAAGGTTGAAATTGATAAGCACACTCCAATCAATCACTTCCAAAATGACTGAAAACTTTACAAATGCACAGTTACTGGTAGAAGTATTAGTGCCTATCACCAGACCAGAGCAAATGAAGAAAGATGAAGAACAAATTATTTTCCGATGCCACATATAGCCTTCCTGAAGTTGTAGAAAAGCTCAAATTAATTGAGCACCCCGTCCAAAACCTATATCCTGACCAACTCCTAACACATTGCAAAGTGCAAAGAAACTAAAATTGACCACCTTAAAGCTACTACATCCAATTGTTTTGACTCTTGCTCAAGTTCACCAATTGAGATGGCCAGACAAATACATGCCAATATCCATGATACCACTAATGATAAAATTAAAACAAATAATAAGCATTAGAGAAATTCTTTCAGACATCTTGTCATATGTGATAGACACATATGGACACAATCATGCAAAAACCTTTGTAATAAGTCAGAAACTTAGTAATAAAAACATTGCATATACATTAATTCATTATCTAGATAACCCCCAAAACACAATACCCATCAAAATTTTTTAAACTAACAAAGCTCCAAATTCTAAGTTATCTTGTCTTACTTTTATTATGAATCTCTAGATAGACACTCTCACCAGATCAGCAGTCCATTGACATTCCACACACTGACATAACCCCCCCAAATCCCTCTCTTAAGCCCATGACCCTCATTGGTCCCCAAGTCACATGTCACAGCCATCAAGTTTGCTCTTCACAATAAGATTATTTCATCAATCCCAACACATTATCCTTTTCTTTAAAAAAAGGCTAATGGGCCTTAAAAAATAGAACTACAGACTAAGCTTGATGCTATGTGGTAATTCTACAAGTTAAAATGTGAAGCCAGAAATAATTTACAAATGTAAGCATCTCTATAAAACTTTGAGAATGAAAAGTCATCTGCTTATATTTTGGGTAACAATAAAAATTTCTGGGTTTACAATTATTAAATTGCAATTTCAAATTTTTCACCATTAACAAAAGACTTAATACACTCAACATATATACTGACCTTAAAATTTTAATAGCAATTATTATTTCTCAAGGCTAAGTGCTTTTAGAGATAGCCTTCAACTACAATAATTTGTGCAAATCTATGCAAGCTAATTTATATCATCCAACTCTTTGAAATAGAAAAGCACATATTTTTTTTGTTTATTGCATTTATATCTTTTGCTATAAACCATGCCTCCTTAATTTTCCTCTCCTCTCAGTGGAAATTATGGTAGTATTTGTAGGCTCAATTCATGACTAGCCACCTTTTGTTTGTTCACAAACATTGAGCTACCTTCATTTCTGATCAATACCCTTTTGTGTAAATATGTGTGTTGAGCCTTTCTGTTCTTTATAGTAGGCCGAGTTAGGGCATGCCATCTTGTATACCACATGTGGTGTTGTTTGTATGTAAATTTTGTTTGATCTCTGAAGTAAAAATAAACCTGAGCTAGAAGTAAAAAGTAATGATGCTCAATAATGCATTTGGCCATTCCAGTGTTTAATGAAAATTTTTCAAATCTCTAATTCAAGCAAATCTCTAATTCAAGGTATAAATCAATATGGGTTTGATAAGACTTAACCCAGATTTTAATGACAATTATTCAAGCGCCGATTCAAAGTATCAATCAATATCACAAAGCCATATACAGCTGTCAAGGGTTTGATAAAAATCAGCCAGTTTTTAAAAACAAATCTTTAATTTCGGATCCAAGGTATTAAACAATATAAAATCCATAGGCAGTTGTTAATGATTTGATAAGACTCAACTATCCTTTAATGACAATTTAATCTCTGATACAAGGTATCAATCAATATAACAAAGTCACATACAGTTGTCAAGAGTTTGATAAGTGTCGAGCAACCTTTAATGACAATTCTTTAATTTCTGATTCAAGATATCAATCAACATAACAAAGCCACATACATGACCACCTCCTCTTATGCTTTTGTATAACTGTTGTTAAAACAGGCAAAACTCACTATATATATTGCCACACAGAACAAGGTAGAGTAATCAATGGATGCCAGAAGGCTTGTGCATGTAATCCCCATGTAGTGCGTACTCATCCAATATCCCCAGACTTGTTTCTGGCTTATGGCCTTAGTCAGTGGCCATAAGCCAGAAACTAGCATGGGAATATTGGATAAGTACACACTAGATGGGGATTTTATGCACAAGCCTCTTGGCATCCATTGATTACTCTACCTTGTTCTGTTTGGCAATATATATAGTGAGTTTTGCCTGTTTTAACAACAGTTATACACAAGAATAAAAGGTGGTCATGTGATGTTTATTGACTTGAAACCAATCCTGCATGGTGGCTATGGTTGTTAAAGAACCAAAGACACCAAAATGTATGGATGCTGAACAGCGTTCTGACCCATATGACTATATAAGCTAATGGGCTTGGATTAAAAACATTAAGATGTTTTCAGTTTAAGTCTCATAGTTTTGCAGTTAAATGAAGATAAAAGGTGGTTGCTGGAGGGTTGCATTAGATGCTAAGATCTAGATTCCATGCTCTCAGATACAAGGCTTCTCACTGACGAAGGCCATAAGTCAAAAATTAGTCTGGGAATATTGGATGGGGAGGCACTAGATGAGGATTTTATGCACAAACCTTCTGGCATCTATTGATTATTCTAGCTTACTGTGTATGGCAATATATATAGTGAGTTTTTCCTGTTTTAAAGCCACAGACACAACCAGGCCATATATAGCTGTCAAGGGTTTGATAAAACTCAGCCAGGTGATTAATGGTAATTCAATCTCTGATTTAAAATGTCAATCAATTTAACAATGTCACATACAGTTGTTAAGAATTTAATAATACTCAACCAGTCATTACAAAGTCACATACAGTTGTTAAGGGTTTAATAATACTCAACCAAGTAATATAAAAAGCCATACACAGTTGTTAAGAGTTTGAAAACCTCAACTAGCCTTTAATGACAATTCAATCTTTAATCCAAAGCATCAATCAACATAGTAGTCAAAGAAGGAAATGAGAACATAACCTCTAAAAAGAAAAACTCTTTAAGGGGCCTCAAGATAAATATTTCAGCCAAAGAACAACTTGAGCTTCAATCAGACCATAACAAATGTGCTAGAAATCCTTCTTTCAAAAATACTTATGTGAATCAAACATAACTTCATTCTGTTCAATTGAAGCCTCTATTTACAAGTTGAAAGCATATAGGATTCAAATCTCAATTCAACCAGAATTAGCAATTCAACTAGGGGATGTCCCATGCTGCAACTCATTGACAACTTGACCATGATATCTTCTCCTGAACTGATTCCCAGCCAGCCAAAGATTACATCACCTAGGTCAAGAACAAAACCCCTTGAACTATGATAAATACTCATGGACACCCGAGACATCTGGACCTGATCCAATGAAAAGAATTACACATGGGGAGTTGCTCACAGGCTCATACCATAGACACTCACCTGTTTATTCTGTGCAAGACTTTCAGTATGAGACTGTAGAAAAGTTAAATGTCACAAAACTTCACTTTTCACAACACAAGACTTTGACTGTAGAACCAGATCAGCTTCTCCATTTTTTTTCCAAATTCACAGCAAAATATATATAATCTGTTAAATGAAAACATAGAATTGGAATCTTCTATTAAAACAATACAAGGTGTCTCAGGACTTTTGGACCACCTTTTGGATACAGAAGAAAATGAATCTTTCAGGCTAACAACCAGATCTAAACCAGACACTACTACTGAAAGCCAGTTACTTTAGATAATAATAACAATGATGATAATGAAATTATGATTGCAATAATATAACTGAATTATTATTTATATCAAATTTTATTATTTTTGATTAGGTTATCACCAAAATTAAAATGGTGGAAGTAAAATCAGAGGATTTCATTCGAGCTTTAGAAAGTGCAATGGTGCAAAATAGTTTACATAGAAATCATCTTGAAGTCTTGCAGAATCTTCATGATTAGAATATCCAACAGTTAAGACAGACCCTATTACAAAATATTAATTTGCATTAGCAGATTTGAAAATTTAAATATTTTAAAATTGATAAATGCAAATCTTCCAGATTTCCAAGATGATGAAAATGATTACATTTTTAGAAATGCATCTCTCAGGGAATTTTCCCTGGACTACTGGAAAGGTTATGTTTCAGCAATAAGCACATTGCAATCAATCACTTCCAAAATGACTGAAAATTTGGAAAATGCACAGTTACTGGTAGAAGCATTAGTGCCAAAATGACTGAAAATTTGGCAAATGCACAGTTACTGGTAGAAGCATTAGTGCCTATCACCAGAAGAGGGCAAAAAAATGAAGAACATAAATTATTTGCAGATGCCACATATTCTTGTCACAAAGTTATAGAAAACCTTAATTAATTGAGCTCCCTACTTCAAAACCTATATCCTGACCAACCCCTCACACATTTGCAAAGTGCAAAGAAACAAACATTGACCACTTTTAAAGCTACTACATCCAATTCTTTTGACTCTCCCTCAAGTTCTCAGATTCAGCTAGCTAGAGAAATATATGCAAATATTATAATTAAACAAATAATAAGCTTTAAAGAAATTCCTTCAGACATCCTATCATATGTGATAGACACCTACAGATGCAATCATGCAAAAACCTTTGTAATACTAAGACAGGGGCTTAATCATGAAATCATTGCATATTCATTAATTCATTATCTAGCTAACCCCAAAACACAACACTCATCAAAACTTCTAACTAACAAAGAACCACCTTCTATGTTATTTTGTCATATTTTTATTATGATTTTTTGAACAGACAATTTCACCCAGTGAAGCCAATCATTGACACATCATTGACAGCCCTCTGCAGCCCCTAAATCCACAAATGTCTCTTTTAGGTCCCTGACTTTTCCTGGTTCCCCAAAGTCACATTTCTCAAACATCAAGTTTGCTTTTCTCAAGAAGACGAGAAATCAACAACTTCATCAATCTCAACACATTATCAATTTTTTAAAAAAGGCTAATGGGCTTTAAAACTTAGAACTACAGACTAAGTTTGATACTATGGGGTAATTCTACAAGTTAAAATGTGATGCCAGAAATAATTTACAACCATAAGCATCTTTATAAAACTTAAAAAAATCAAAAGGTATCTGCTTATGTTTTGGGTAACAACAAAAATTCTGGGTTTACTATTATTAAATTGCAATTTCAAAATTTTCCCATTAACAAAAGAGTTAATACATTCAACATATATACTGACATTAAATTTTTTAATTGCAATAATTATTTCTCAAGGCTAAGTGCTTTCATAGATAGCCTTCAACTACAATAATTTATGCAAATCCATGCAAGCTAATTTATATCATCCACAGATAGCCTTCAACTGCAATAATTTATGCAAATCTATGCAAGCTAATTTATATCGTCCATCTTTTTGAAATAGAAAAGCACATATCCTTTCTGTTTATTGCATTTATATCTCTTGCTATAAACCATGCCTCCTTAATTTTCCTCTTGTCACTCCTCTCTGTGAAAATTATTGTAGTATTTGTAGGTTCAATTCATGACTAGCCACCTTTCAGTGGTCCATGAACACTGAGCTACCTTCATTTCTGATCAATACCTTTTTGTGTAAATATTTGTGTTGAGCCATTCTATTCTTTATAGTGGACCGAGTTTCTTCCAGTATACTGCTCCACACTTTGCCTGAGGGCATGCCATCTTGTATACCATATGTGGTATTGTTTGTAGGTCAATTTTGTTTGATCTTTGAAGTCAAAATAAACCTGAGCCAGAAGTAAAAATTAATGATACTCAATAATGCATTCTGCCATTTGGAATCTACTGTAAAAAAAGAAAAATATAGAGGTTTATTTTTATATCCAAATATAACAATCATCTCTAATCTAATTTAGCCTTTAATATCATAAACCCACATACACATGAGTACAGACTGATAAGATTTGTTTGGACTTTAATGACAATGCTTCAGTCTCTGGTCCAAGATAACTATCAATATGATAAGGCTACTTCCACATGACTAGGATTTAATAAGACTCACCCAGCCTTAATGACAAATATTTAATCTCTGATCCAAGGTATCAATCAATATAACAAAGCTCCCTACAGCAGTCAAGTGTTTGATAAGAGTTATCCAGCTTTTAATGACCATTATTTAATCTCTGATCAAAGACATCAATATATAACAAAGTCATGTACAGTTGTCAAGGGTTTGATAAAACTCAACCAATCTTTAATGACAATTTTTCAATCTCTTATCGAAGGTATCAATCAATGTAATAAAGCCACATACAGTTGTCAAGGGGATGATAAGACTCAAGGTTTTTACTGGAAATTCTTTAATCTCTGATCCAAGGTATCAATCAATGTAAAAAAGCCATATATACCTGGCAAGAGTTTGGTAAGACTGAACCAGCATTTATTCAGAATTCTTCAATCTTTAATCATGGTAGCCATCAATATAAGAAAGCCATATACAGTTGTCAAGGGGTTGATAAAAGACTCAAGGTTGTTACTGGCTATTCTTTAAGCTCTGATTCAAGCTATCAATCAATGTAATAAAGCCATATACAATTGGCAAGGGTTTGGTAAGACTAAATCAGCCTTTATGCATATTTCTTCAATCTCTATCCAGTGTATCCATCAATATCACAAAGCCATATACAGCTGTCATGGGTTTGATAAAACTCAGTCAGCCTTTAATGACAATTTTTCAATCTCTGATCCAAGCTATCAATCAATATAACAAAGTCATAAACAACCATTCTAATGACAATTCTTCAATCTCTGATCAAAGATTTTAATAAATATAACAAAGCCATATACTGTACTCAAGGGTTTGATAAGACTTAACCAGCTTTTAGTGACAAGGTATCAATCAACATAATCAAGCCATTTACAGTTGTCACAGGTTTTATAAGACTCAACTGGTTTTGATCCAAGGTATCAATCAATATAACAAAACCATATACCACAATCAAGAGTTTGATAAGGCTCAACCAGCCTTTAATGAAAATTTTTCAATTCTCTAATCCAAAGTATAAATCAATATAATAAATCCATATACAGCTGTCAATGGTATACAGCTGTCAATGGTTTGATAGGACTTAACCAGTTTTTAATGACAATTTTTCAATCGCTGATTTAAAGTATCAATCAATATGACAAAGCCATATACAGATGTTAAGAATTTGATAAAAATCAACCAGTTTTTTGAAAAAAAAAATTTAATTTCTGATCCAAGGGCATTAAGCAATATAGAAAACCATATACAGTTGTTAAGGATTTGATAAGACTCAACTAGCCTTTAATGACAAAGGGCATTAAGCAATATAGAAAACCATATTCAGTTGTTAAGGATTTGATAAGACTCAACTAGCCTTTAATGACAATTCAATGTCTGATACAAGGTATCAATCAAAATAACTAAGTCACATACAGTTGTCAAAAGTTTGTTAAAAGTTCAAGCAAACTTCAATGACAATTCTTTAATTTTTGATTTCAAGATATCAATCAATATAACAAATCCATATACAGCTGTTAAGGGTTTGATAAAATTCAACTAGCCTTTAATGACAATTCTTAAATATCTGATACAAGGTATCATATCAATAAATATAACAAAGACACATACAATTGTTAAAGGTTTGATAAGCCTCAACCAGCATTTAATGACAATTCTTCAATCTCTAATCCAAAATATCAATCAATATAATAAGGCCATATATAGCTATCAAAAGTTTAATGACTCAGCCAGCTTAATAATGGCAATTCAATCTCTCATTTAAGGTGTCAATCAATATAACAAAGTCACTTACAGTTGTTAAGAGTTTAATAATATTCAACCAGTTTTTAATGACAATTCTTTAATTTTTGATCCAAGGTATTAAGCGATATAAAAAACCATACATAGTTGTTAATGGTTTGAAAGACTCAACCAGTTTTTAATGACAATTCAATCTCTGATCCAAGGTATCAATCAACATAGCAATCAAAAAAAAAGATCAGGAAATAACTTCTAAAAAGAAAAACTCTTCAAAGGGCTGTAAGATAAATATTCCAGGCAAAAAACAACTTGAGTTTCAAACATACCATAACAAACATTCACAGAATCCTTTTCTCAAAAATCCTAATCTGAATCCAACTCAACTTTAGACTGTTCAATTGGAAGCCTCTTTTTACAAGTCAAAATCTTTTAGAATTCAAATCTCACCTCAACCAAAAATACCAGATTGACAAGGGTCTGAATGTCCCATGCTGCAAAGCATTGACAACTTGCCTATGATTTACCAATCAAAGATTATATCACCTAGATGGAGAATAAAACATTTGAACTATGACAATTACTCACAGACACCCGAGATACCTCGACCTGACCCAATGAACAGAAGTCCACATAAGGAGTTGCTCACAGACTCATACCATAGACACTCACCTGTTTATTCTGTGCAAGACCTTAAGTATGAGACTGTAGAAGAGTTTAAAAGTCAAAACTCCACTTTTTACAACACAAGACTTTGACTGTAGAACCAGATCAGCTTCTCCATTTTGTCTGAGAACACAGAGAAATATATATCAGAATCTATTAAATGAAAACATAGAATTGGATTCTTTTATTAAAACAATACAAAGTGTCTCCGGACTCTTGGACCAACTTTTAGATACAGAAGAAAATGAATCTTACAGGCCAACAACCAGATCTAAACCAGACACTCCTACTGAAAGTCAGTTACTGCAGTTGATAAATGCAAATCTTCCACGTTTCTGAGATGATTACTCTTGCACCACCATTGAGATGCAGAAGAAAATGAATCTTACAGGCCAACAACCAGATCTAAACCAGGCCCTCTTACTGAAAATTAGTTACTGCAGTTAATAAATGCAAATCTTCCACATTTCTGAGATGATAAAAAGGATTACATTTTTAGAAATGCATCTGGTGAGGAATATTCACTGATCTACTGGAAAGGTTATGTTTCAGGAGCTAGGTATGGCATGGATAGAAGCAGTAAGGAAGAGGGGCTGAAATTAATAAACACACTGCAATCAATAAACTTCCAAAATGACTAAAAACCTTAAAAATGCACAGCTACTGGTAGAAGCATTAGTGCTATCACCAAAACAGAGCAAAAGAAGAAAGAGGAAGAACCTTAATTATTTGCAGATGCCACATATTCTTTTTATGACGTTGTGGAAAATGTCAAATTAATTGAGCACCTCTTTCCAAAATCTATATCCTGACCAACCCCTCACACATTGTAAAGTGCAAAGAAACAAACACTGACCCCTCTTAAAGCTACTACATCCAATTCTTTTGACTCTCTTTCAAGTTCTCAAACTGCAAGAAAAATAGATGACAATATCCATTATACCACTAATGATAAAATTAAACAAATAATAAACATTAGAGAAATTTCTTCAGACATCTTGTCATATGTGGTAGACACTTATGGACACAATCGTGCAAAGATCTTTGTAATACTAAGTCAGGAACTTATTAATGAAAACATTGGATATACATTAATTCATTATCTAGCTAAGCCCCAAAACACAATAGTCATCAAAATTTCTAACTAACAAAGAACCAAATTCTATGTTATCTTGTCTTACTGTTATTATGATTCTCTGAATAGACACTTTCACCCAATGCAGTGAACCATTGACACACCCCACAGCCCCTAAACTGTTTAACCCCTCTCTTAACCCCCACATTCACCCAAACCCCAAGTAACATTCCACAGCAATCAAGTCCACTTTTTATAACAAGACCAGAAATCAACAACATTATCAATCTTAACACATTTATTTTTTAAAAAGGTTAATGGGCTTTAACACATAGAACTGCAGACTGAGATTGATGCTATGTGGTTATTCTACAAGTTAAAATGTGAAGCCAGAAATTATTTACAAACATAAGCATGTCTATATCTTCTTGAAGTCATCTGCTTATGTTTTGGGTAACAATAAAAATTTTGGGTTTACAATTATTAGATTGTAATTTCAAAATTTTCACCATTAACAATAAAGATAATACGCTTGATGTATATAGCGATATTAAATTCAAAATTGGAATAATTATTTCTCATGGATTAAGTGCTTTCAGAGATTTCTTCTCTATATTTATAGCCTTCAACTATAATAATTTATGCAAATCTATGCAAGCTCATTTATATGATTCCATCTCTTTGAAATAGAAAAGCACGTATCCTTTCTGTTTATTGCATTTATGTCTCTTCTCTTGCGATAAACCATGCCTACTTAATTTTCCTCTTGATGTCACTCCTCTCAGTGGAAATCATTGTAGCATTTGCAGGTTCAAATTCATGACTAGCCATCTTTTGGTGATCCATGAACACTGAGTTACCTTCATTTCTGATCAATACTCTTTTGTGTAAATATTTGTGTTTAGCCATTCTTTTCTTTATAGTAGCCAGAGCTTCTCCATAGTATACCCCTCCACCGTTTTCCTGAGGGCACGTCATCTTGTATACCATATGTGGTATTGCTTGTAGGTCAATTTTGTTTGATCTTTGAAGTCAAAATAAATCTGAGCCAGAAGTAAAAAGTAATGATACTCAATAATGCATTTTGCCGTTTTGAATCCACTATTAAAAAGAAAATATAGAGGTTTATTTTTATATCCAAATACAACAATCATCGCTAATCTAATTTAGCCTTTAATATCATAAATCCACATATACATGACTACAGACTGATAAGATTTGATTGGACTTTAATGACAATGCTTGTCTCTGACTAGGGCTTCAGTCTCTGGTCCAAGCTAACTATCAATATGATAAGGCTACTTCCACATGACTAGGATTTAATAAGACTCACCCTGCCTTAATGACAAATATTCAATCTCTGATCCAAAGTATCAATCAATATAGCAAAGCTGCCTACAGCTGTCAAGTGTTTGATAAGACTGAGCCAGCTTTTAATGGCAATTCTTTAATCTTTGATCCAAGACATCAATCAATATAACAAAGCCATGACCAGCTTTTAATGGCAATTCTTTAATCTTTGATCCAAGACATCAATCAATATAACAAAGCCATGTACAGTTATCAAGAGTTTGATAAAACTCAATCAATCTTCAATGACAATTTTTCAATCTCTGATCCAAGGTATCAATCAATTTAACAAAGCCATATACAGTTGTCAAGAGGTTGTTAAGACTCAAGGTTTTTACTGGCAATTCATTAATCTGTGGGCCAAAGTATCAAAAATGTAATAAAGCCATATACAGCTAGCATGGCTTTGATATGACTAAACCAGCCTTCATTCTCTATCCAAGGTATCTATCAATATAACAAAGCCATATACAGCTGTTGTGGGTTTGATATGACTCAGTCAGCATTTAATGACAATTCTTCAATCTGTGATCCAAGGTAACAATCAATATAACAAAGCCATACACAACCATTCTAATGATAATTCTTCAATCTCTGATCAAAGATTTCAATCACTATAACAAAGACATTAACAGTTGTCAAGGGTTTGATAAGAATTAACCAGATCTTAATGACAAATCTTCAATCTTTGATCCAAGGTATCAATCAGCATAATAAAGCCATTTACAATTGTCACAGGTTTGATAAGACTCAACTGGTTCTGATCCAAGGCATCAATCATTATAACAAAACCATATACCCCAATCAAACAAGATATAAATCAATGTAATAAATCCATATATGGCTGTCAAGGGTTTGATAAGACTTAACCAGTTTTAATGACAATTCTTCAATCGTTGATTCAAAGTATCAATCAATACCACAAAGCCATATACAGCTGTCAAGGGTTTGATAAAAATCAACCAGTTTTTAAAAGCCAAATATTTAGTTTCTGATCCAAGGTATTAGGCAGTATAAAAAACCTTCCACAGTTGTTAAGGATGGGATAAGACTCAACTACCTTTTGATGACAATTCAATCTCTGATACAAGGTATCAATCAATATATCAAAGTACATACAGTTGTCAAGAGTTTGATAAGTGTCGAGCACCATTCTTTGATTTCTGATTCAAGATATCAATCAATATAACAAAGCCATATACAGTTGTTAAGGGTTTGATAAAACTCAACTAGCCTCCAATGACAAGTCTTAAATTTCTGATTCAAGTTATCAATCAATATAACAAATCCACATACATTTCTTAAAGGTTTGATAAGATTCAACCAGCATTTAATGACAATTCTTCAATCTCTGATCCAAAATATCAATCAATATAAAAAGGCCATATATAGCTGTCAAGGGTTTGGTAAGACTCAGCCAATCTATTAATGGCAATTTAATCTGATTTAAGGTATCAATCAATATAACAAAGTCACATACAGTTGTTAAGGGTTTAATAATACTCAACCAGTTTTTAATGACAATTTTTTAAATTTCTGATCCAAGGTAATAAGCAATATAAAAAAGCCATACAGAGTTGTTAAGGGTTTGAAAGACTCAACCAGACTATAATGACAATTCAATCTCTGATCCAAGGTATCAATCAACATGGCAAAGTCACATATTGTTGTCAAGGGTTTGATAAGGGTCAAGCAACATTTAATGACAATTCATTAATCTCTGATCAAAGATATCAATCAATATAACAAAGCTATATACAGTTATTAAGGGTTTGATAAGACTCAACCAGCCTTTAATGACAGTACTTAAATCTCTGATCCTAGGTATTACTCAATGTAACAAAGCCACATACAGTTGTTAGGTTTGATAAGACTCAAGCAGCCTTAAATGACAATTCTTCAATCTTTGATCCAAAGTATCAATCAATATAGTAAATCAATACACAGCTGTCAAGGGTTTGATAAGTCTCAACCAGACTTTAATGACAATTCAATCTTTGATCCAAGGTATCAACCAATATAATAAAGTCGCATACAGTTGTCAAGGGTTTGATAAGAGTCAAGCAATGTTTAGTGATAATTCTTTAATCTACTAAACATTACATGATCACTATCTCATACTAGCACTTAATTGTTATTAAACAATTCAAAACAAAGCAAAACTCTCCATATATAGTAGTGCCATCTTGTGCTAACAAGAGCAATCAATGGATGCCAGAAGGCCTGTGCATAAAATCCCTATCTAGTGCTAACAAGAGCAATCAATGGATGCCAGAAGGCTTGTGCATAAAATCCTTATAGGGATTTTATGTATAGGGATTTTATGCATAAGCCTTCTGGCATCCATTGATTGCTCTTGTTAGCACAATATGGCACTACTATATATGGAGAGTTTTGCTTTGTTTTGAATTCTTTAATCTCTGATCCAATGTATCAATCAATATAACAAAGCTATACATAGCTGTCGATATGATTCAGCCAGACTTAATAGTAACGTAAAATGTTCAGAATTATTTTCATCATTGTAAATGCAATGATATTAATAAAAGCAGCAGTTGTTCAATTAAAAATCAAAACTATAAATGATTGTTGGAAGGTTGTATGAAATTAAATCATTAATAACTTTAAAGACTCTCTAAAGATTGATAGAACTCACAAAAATTTTATTCATATGGCATAAGAATTTGAGAGATATAACTGACAAAAATGTTTTTAATTCATATTAAACACAATGCAAAGTATCACATAACAGAAGGTTAAACAAACTTATTGTAGTACATCTAATAATGGTTCCAAACTGCTGTTGGGATCCACATAAATGTTATAAAAAAAGCAATTGAAGACAAGATCCAAAATAAATATCACACATTTTAATGATAAATAAGGTACTGCAATAATAAGATGTTCAGATATAAAATGGAGAATTTCCATGCAATAATTTGCAAATCTAGAATGGTACCATTTTCCTGAAGACAAAAATTTTTGAGTAACTAAGTAAGTACTCACACCAAAAGTTTGGCAAATACAGGGTGACTGTAAATAAATATTTATACAAAGAGTCATAACTTGTACTGAACATGAGAGAAGTATTGGTGACATTGCATAATGGTCACACTTTGGGAGAGCAGAAACTTTACAATCACAATTTATATTAGGTTATGTATATGCAATAGAGAAGTATTGGTGACATTGCATAATGGTCACACTTTGGGACAGCAAAATCTTTACAATCACAATTTATATTAGATTACATATATGCAATAGAGAAGTGCATAACAGTCACACTTTGGGTCAGCAGAAACTTTACAAGCACAATTTGTATTAGGTTATGTATATGTAATAGAGAAGTATTGGTGACATTGCATAACAGTCACACTTGGCATAATGGTCACACTTTGGATCAGCAGAAACTTTAAAATCACAATTTATATTAGGTTATGTATATGCAATAGAGAAGTATTGGTGACATTGCATAACGGTCACACTTTGGGTTAGCAGAAACTTTACAAGCACAATTTGTATTAGGTTATGTATATGCAATAGAGAAGTATTGGTGATGTTGCATAAGGGCACACTTTGGATCAGCAGAAACTTTACAATCACAATTTATATTAGGTTATGTATATGCAATAGAGAAGTATTGGTAACATTGCATAACGGTCACACTTTGGGTCAGAAGAAAATTTACAATCACAATTTGTATTGGGCTATGTATATGCAATAGAGAAGTATTGGTGACATTGCATAACGGTCACACTTGGCATAACGGTCACACTTTGGATCAGCAGAAACTTTAAAATCACAATTTATATTAGGTTATGTATATGCAATAGAGAAGTATTGGTAACATTGCATAACGGTCACACTTTGGGTCAGAAGAAAATTTACAATCACAATTTGTATTGGGCTATGTATATGCAATAGAGAAGTATTGGTGACATTGCATAACGATCACACTTTGGATCAGCAGAAACTTTACAATCACAATTTGTATTAGGTTATGTATATGCAATAGAGAAGTATTGGTGACATTGCATAACGGTCACACTTTGAGTCAGCAGAAACTTTACAAGCACAATTTGTATTAGGTTATGTATATGCAATAGAGAAGTATTGGTGATGTTGCATAAGGGCACACTTTGGATCAGCAGAAACTTTACAAGCACAATTTATATTAGGTTATGTATATGCAATAAGTTATTGTTTGGAATGATAACAATTTCAAATATATTTCATTCAAAGATGGATATGCAAGTAAAAATTAGAAAGTGCTATTCCTCACAACTATCAAAAAATATTGCAATGGAGACTGTTGAATGTATACAATATGTTGGAAAATATCAGGATTAATAATAAGAAAAAAGTTATAGAGTGCAAAAGAAATAACTTTTTAGGATACATACTTTCTAAAAATGAAAAGCATTCAGTAGTGGAAGTAGAAGCTAAAAAAATGCAATTAGACCTAAGCATATAAAAGAACACTGAGTGTTTCTTAATCTGGTTAATTATTCAAAAAAAAAATTTCATAACAAAGTACAAGTTATCAAGTAGTTGCACGAATTGTTAAAGAATATATCAAATGTGGAACTGGTGAGAGATGCTTGTAAAAACAATAGTTATCAGCTAATAAACAGCTCAGTCATTTTGATGAGAAGCTAAATGTATATCTAACAAATGATGTGGCAATTATTTGCATTCCAGTGTTAATGGTGACTGACCTATTGTGTACACAGATTGATAAGGAAGCACTAACAGTAATATTCATTCTGATAGTTTCATCAGTACAGTTTTGACTGACTGTTTCTATAGAGAATGACTAACCTCTACTAGGAATTTTAGCAAACTGCATATGTTTAAGGGAAATATGGCAAAAGATTAAGCATGCTCATGAATTGTCCAAAAATCTTGATAAGGAAGAATCACATATGAACACAAAGAAATTATGACATGCTAAAGTCTGAGACACTCAACAGCAAATGAATAGCAAACTGGACAAATGAGTCAAAGATTAGATCCAAACATTTTTGGAAAAATTGGAAAAAACAATGTTTAAATCCTCAATTTTGAACAAATGCAAAAAATTAACTGTTAGCAAAAATTGCAAATTCTGGATGACAGTGTGGTGATACAAACCAAAAACTGACATTTTTTATCACTACTCTATGAGGGTCATCCAGGAATTATGCAATGGTGTGCAGATATGTGTGGTGATTAAATATCATAAATGATATTGAGCAGTGGTCAGCAACTGGTGGCCCATGGACCGGTAGTCTGTGACAGTTTTGATGGTACCAAAGAAATTCAGATATTATTTAATTTGCTAAGCTTATGTAATAAAATTTTTAAATAAAAAATAAATTTTGTTTAAGATGTATTGTTATATGTAAAATAGAACAAGAACATTATATTGCTAATGGATTTGTTTCAAAATACTACTATGACTTGCAAAACATCTACCTGAAAGGCATTTAATTAACTCCTACACAATCAGTGATATAGAAAAAGTAACAAAATAAGAATAGCAAATTCTGTACAATGGATTAGGCATCAAATTCGACTAAGAGCACCCTTGGTAATTGGTTGAACTAAAATTCAAAAAATTTATTAAGAAATTTGAAAGAAAATGCATCTATAAAAATTATTAAAGAATAGAATACTATTCATTATTAATCTTAAATCATTTTTGTAGATACACATTAGAAAATTACACATATAAAATGTAAAAATACATATTTATATATTAATTTATTTTTATGAAATAAAATGAACATTATATTAACAAAAAAAAAACAAAATAAAAAATATTTTTTAAACAAATTATAAAACATGTAAATATTTAAATAAATATATATGTATATTCCACTCAGTGCTTGTATTAATTTATATCTTTAAAAATTATATTAATGGTCTGGATTTATGACCACTGATATAGAGAAATATGTTAAAAATTATATAGCTTGTCTAGAAAACCAGAACATGCCATCAACAAGCAAGCAGTCCAGCCAGAGGCTGAGACTTTGGCAAAGGATTTACATAGAATGTGCATCAAAATTGCAATAGATGATAAAATCTGGATGCAATCACCACATATTTAATAAATGGGTACAAGAAATAATTAGATATATTATGTGCATCAAAATTGAAATAGATGATAAAATCTGGATGCAATCACCACATATTTAATAAATGGGTACAAGAAATAATTAGATATATTATCTCTATTGTAACCGGACCACCATACAACCCCTTTATTACCTCGGTTGTAACAATTTCCTGATGAGCATGTTGCAGGAAGGGACTATATCAATCGGCATTCCCCAATGCAGATGTTAACCCCCCCTACAGCAATATTTCCTGCTCATCAGAGGATGTAGCACCATAGAGATTGGAAGCACCTAGACATTTCTATGTTTGGTTTTCCAAATGGTGCCACTAGAGTATCATCTCACTGCAACCTGGCTTATTTAGGTCTAGTTATGCCAGACATAGCTCAGGAGGCATGAGATTCTTGTGAACAAGTGCACTGAATGATGAGTGATGCAATAAAAAAATATAGAATTGAACAGCTGGATAACTAAAATTAATTTTAGGTAACAACAATTTTATTTAACAAATTAATTTGCAAGTCCTTCTAATAAAGTTCATTCATATCCATGTGAGGACTCATTTTCAGTTCATTTATGAAAAGGTTAGAAGCAGTTTATTGATCAATAGTTCATTTACAAGTCATTCTAATAAAGTTCATCCTTCATTTCAAATGAAGGCTCATTTTGATTTATCTTAGGTAAAGAATTCAAAGGGTCTTTTATCAAGTAGACATGTACCAGTACTGCATGAATATTTTTCAACTCTTTATTCCATATCTGTACATCCTTTTTAGGTAGGTAAATAGGTAAGTTCCAGATCTGTAAGGTTTCTATAATTCAGTCAAGTATCAATGTACATTGGTGCTCATAAGTTTCATTATTTTCTTTGTATACAATCGAGATGCATGTAAACATTTGTAATTTTTATAGTACTTCATTATTGTATTTAATTTATCAAAACAGGTAATGTGAACAATTCTTGGTTTGTGGACTATTCATAGTCCAGTCAGTCTAAATGTGCATCTATGTGCATAAGTTTCATTACTTTCTTCACATAATACCAATATGCAGGTAAGCATTTATAATCCATATAGTCTTTCATTATTTTATTTCTAATCTATCAAATCAGGTAGTGTAAACAATTCAGGGTTTGTGGACTATTCATAATCCAGTCAGTGTAAATGTGCATCTATGTGCATAAGTTTTATTACATATAGTCTTTCATTATTTTATTTATATATCATCGAGATGCCTGTAAGCATTTGTAATTTTTATTTAGTGATAAAGCATAACCACTATTATTTGGTCTGCCACAGATGTATATTTCTTCATATAAGTTGATCAGCAGCTGCATTTATTTATTAGCCAGTTAGAGTTATATGTAATAGCTCAGTATTTCTGGCTCTTCTAGGTATACTTATTTGTAAATCAATAATATCAATCATTATAAGTATTTGTTTTTTTTTTTTAGTTTATTTCAATTCAAATGTATCTGTAGATGAGAAGTCAATCCTTATTAAAAATGCATTTTGATTATAGGTATTTTAGTATTTATAATTTATTTTTAATAAAACATATTTCCATAGCTAAATTTATTCATACTTTTCTTTTTTTTTCTTTTGAAGAAAGATGTTTTGTTTTATCTTTTATAAACACATATAAATATTGAATAAAATGCCTTTTGATTATCGACATTTGAGACATCTAGTATTTACAATTTATTACTAATAAAACATATTTTTACGTAGCTAAATTTATTAATAATTTTTTTTTTTTTAAGAAAGATGTTTTGTTTAGTCTTTTATAAACACATATAAATATTGAATAAAATGCCTTTTGATTATCGACATTTAAGACATCTAGTATTTACAATTTATTACTAATAAAATGTATTTTTATGTAGCTAAATTTATTCATAATTTTTTTTTTTTAAGAAAGATGTTTTGTTTGGTCTTTTATAAACATATATAAATATTGAATAAAATTGTTACCTTCATTTTTTTATCTAGTCTGTTCCATCAAAAAGGGGTCGCTTTATTTAAGCTGAATGGCATTATTCACTTTCATGATGTTTACCCAGGCAAATCTTGGAGTACCATGGCTTTTGGATGAAGCAAAGAAGCTGTTATTGCCTAGCCTTCCATCATTATTATTTCCTTATTAATGTTTTCTTTTTTCATCATTAACAGTGGTTCTTTAACTGCTCTTAAAAATCTTTTTTCAAATTAAATTCTTATCTTGTTTAAAATCTACTTCAAAAATATCTCTACAAAATCTCTTTGAAAAACTCTTTGAAAAAACTGCTGTGGACTTCCAACTCATTTATTTATATTCTGATCTTTGGATTGATTAAGCAGCTCAGCCCACTGTATCTTATTTGTTGCACAGCTTTCATTTAAGCCTGAGTGCTTTTCTCTTCATAAGGATTGGATAATACTTTTCGTGGGACAGATAATGAACCATGAGGATTAAGCCATGTTTTCCAATTTATTAAGACTGCCTCAATCTATTATCACACTTTATACAACAACATCATTCCAAAAATTAAAATTTAATATTTTTAATAAATGCCAGCTTTAAATAAATACGAGTGATATATTTAAATCATAATCTAAAATTATGAAATCAATAATGAAGGTTTCACTTTATTTTTTTTTTCAGTTATAGAAAATAATGATTTTCTTGTAAAGTCATAAACTAAACTTTTTGCTATATTTTTCTAGAAAAAATATAAGATCGACTTTTTTATACATTTGCCATTTTTTAAGGTGAGAGGGTAAATAGCTCTTAGAATAAATACACATGTGAAACAGCATTCTTGTTTCAATATAAATAATTAAAGTGCATCTTGAAAACAGGTTTGAATGTGAACAAAATCTAAAACATGTCCATTGATAGCAGAGGGAAAATTATATCCAATCTGGAATTATTCACCAAACACCAAATAATAGATTTAATGAAAATCAAGCCAAGATTGATAAAAAACTAAACAAAATGAAAATATCTATGAAAGAGACCAATGTTGAAAAGCAATACTCTGATATAACAGAAAATAAAATCCCACAAAAGCAACATTTTGTGGATTAAATGAAAAAACAAACATACCAGGCCACCAAATTAAGAAGAATGAAAAGGTTATAACAAATCTCCAAAAAATTTAGACAACTACATATATAAAAAATGTACCAATTTTTTCTGGAGTAAGGGGAAGATATGTATATAATAATGTAAAGTATGTACATTATACCACTAAACATCACATGTTCACCATTTCTTATGGTAGCTCATAACTGTTATTAAAACAGGTAAAATCTCCATACAGTAAGGCACTGAGTGGTACTACTGTATGGAGAGTTTTGGCTGTTTTTATACATTATAACTAAGTTATTAATAATTAAATAACAAGCATATAAAAACTACATCATAGAATAAAAGATATTATTGAATGAATGTATAAAAAGAAGTTGTACACGAAAGATTTTAAATCAATCAAAGTAATTCATAGGTTTTGAAACAATAACTATTTTTAACAAACCAATCAACATATTAATATGATCTAGAATTACATCAATCTTGTTATAGCAATTATACCCCCAAAAGATAATGGAGACAAACTGATAATTAAGAAATAAAGTATAGAAATTGGACTTTTTCTTTAGGACAGGGGTGGGCAATTGTTTTGCCTCAGGGCCACAGAGGTTAGCGAAGGGCTGCACCTTTTTTCATGACACAATAAACACACTACTTTATTACCTGTATTACCAAAGAAATATTTGTTTGTCCATTTTTCATTAAACACATGACATTCATCATTGATTTTACATTTTTTTCAGTGGGTTCATGATTTCACTAAAGTTGGAAACGTATATATTTTGCTAATGTAAAGACAAAATTGAAATTAACCAGATCAACTGGAAAAGCACTGCACATTGTATCTACACTGTGCATATGTATTGATGTGGCCATCCTAGTGGAAAATGCAAGACAAATCTTCGGTCATACATGGGAAAGAAATCTCAGTTGAAGGCAAATTTTTCTGTTTGTTTTGGTGGCCGCATAAAAACTCTTAGCAGGCCACAGGTGGCCCTCAGGATGCTATTTGCCCACTCCTGCTTTAGGAGATCCAACTGCAAATTTATCTAGATTTTGGAGGCAAAGCAGATAAACCAAGGGAATCAATAAAAGATTTGGTGGATGTTGTATCAATGAAAATTATATAGTATAAGTAAAATATAGGGACTGTTTAGGTCATCCTGAGGTAATTAAGCTGAATCGGCTCCATAGAATATAATGGATAGAATTATACATATATTATAAAATATTTTAATGGATGTTTAGATAAAAAGTTAACATTGCCAATGGCAGATGCTAGTTTATTGGTATGTAATCCACAGTTCAAACAAAAATCAATTGCTATGTAATAGAAAATAAGCCACGATTCAACCAAAAAAAAAAACAATTTATTTACATCATTCAATGTGAAAACATCAAATATAATATGATCCATTTATAATTAACTAGAAAGCATTTTACCTATAACAATAACTAATAAAAATCAATTACTTCAGGATAGGCTGATTGCAATCAAAAGAAGGATTGATCAGACTAAGTTCTTTTTTAGGTCTTGGCCTAAGGCAGATGGTTTTCATTAGCTACAGTTCTAGGTAATGTGCTTTTTACTTAAAGTAATTACAAATAGATAACTCCACATATTAAATATTTTCATCTAAAACATTGATTAAAAATATATTACAATAAATAACGTACTAGTGGAAAGGTTTATTATAATAAAAAAATTAAAAAGTTAGCTATATTTCGATTTTTAACAACTACAAATGTAACATCAGTACTTTGTTCTCTATATTACATCTAGAATGGCATTCAGCCTTTCAGTTTCACTTTAGCTCTTGGCCTGGGATAGTTTGGTTTTATTAGCTACTATTTTAGATAAAGTGCCTTCTAATTAAAATAATTATAAATGAATACTTCAACACATTAAATATTTTTCATATATACATTGTAAGGTGTGACTTCACATCCCTCCAGGACCATAAAAATGCTTTTTACCTAATTCAAATCCAAGACCCAATATAACAACATTCTCTACCAACCACAACATTAATGAGAATGAAAATCAATTAAAATTCATTATGATAAAAAAATGATGAAACTCGTCACAAGCACTGTAGCTGAGAACAATTAATTGTTTTTCAAATTAAACATCTAATATATTTTTGTGATAAACATGTTATCTTAATTAAACCATAAAACATAGACCCCAACACTAACCTTTGTTAAAACATCTCTTCAATTGTTATGCAAGTCATATACATTATAACAATATGAGAGAAATGTGATTGGATGGATTTAAATGCAAGCAAGAAATGAAAAATTATTTAAAGAAAGTAAATAAATATTTTTTATTGTTATTAATATATTTACTATATATGACAACAAATGATGTAAATAATTAATCCAAGTCATAACTATGAATCTGCTAATTAAAGTCATCAAAATCATATTACATTGAACATCTTCAGTTTGGTAATTAGAAAAAAAAACCCAACGACCTTCTTCTCAAAGACCAGACAAACAAATCTCATCGGCTGAACAACCTGCACAAAGTTTAACTGGAGAAATTGAACTTGCAGTTCCAACAGAAAATTCGGTCACCATTAAAGCAAAACAGTAAATGAAAATGTCTTTGGATATTTGGTAAAAATAAATAAAAAGGCATATGGATTCAAACCTAGTCAACTGAGGGATTATAAAGTGAAATCTCCAAAATTAACTTTAAATTATTCAACATTTTAAAGTGCTTCCAACTTTAAGCCAGAGACTGAATTAACTTTAATTAGGGATATCTAATAGTAAAGATGTTGCTTTTAAATTCACTCAAGATATTCTATTAAATATATATAAATAGCATCACATACAATCATGCATTGCTAATTGCAAAATGACATCCAGAAAAGAAAGTCATCATACAAGGCGTTATAATTGCAAACCTGAAATGAATTCAACCTAGCATTTATTCATCTTTGCTGTGAAACATCAACTTTGCTATTGAGAAATGAATTGACAAACTCTATATCTCAAAGCAGCCCTTCTTAAGAGAGAAATTATAAGTAGTCACATAATGGATGTTCTAGAATACTTGAATATTACAACCTATAACTTGAAATGAATTAAGAAAGACAATTATAATCTTTTACTAGGTCATTTTCTTTATGAACTCGCAAGTTGCATTTAGGTTGATGTCATAATTTTTATTTATTATTTATTTTATGTAAATTACTTTGTTTATCTTTTTCCTTTAATATGGAATGAAGGGGGGGGGCATAAGTTATTAATACATAACAGAAGAGATAAGTATTATTAGCCTTATTGTAAATTAAAATAAAATCTATATGTTCAGATAAGAGTTTGCTTGTGTTAGGTTCAATCGGGAGGGGGGCATAAGTTATTAATACATAACAAAAAGGATACGTATTATTAGCCATAATGTAAATTAAAATAAAATATAGGTTCAGATGAGAACTTGCTTGTATATAGGTCCAATCATCACCAAGAGAGAAGTAAGATTTTACTTTCAAATACATTAATTGCCTACACTTGTACAATGACACTGTCACTTATGTTTTTTGTTTGTTATTATTAATCATTTAGTTAATTCTCCTCAATGTACCTGACTAACTATTTCTAATATAAATGGTCTTTCCTGTCTTTATAATCGAACACTATATGACAGGGATCCCATATGACTAACATATGATTGGTATGATTTAATAGATTAAATTATTAGAGATAATAACAAATTTGATAAAATAAATTAGAAAGCAAGAGTAATTTAAATAATCATAAGTTATAAAATAATTTTACTTTGTATTAATATTGACATCAGATGATTATTCTATGAAGGGAACAAGGGGTTGGACCAATAATTAAAAATAATCATATTTTGTTATAACTTGATTACCAAATTTATGCTAACTATAAATAAACTTGT